>JAFMSR010000002.1:12267002-12412002 GCA_022818135.1 Saxidomus purpurata | reverse complement strand
ACAGAAAAATAACATTTGTCTTTTAAGATATTTTATATTTATCACGCTTTGCATATCAACTGCCTTCAATAGCAAATGTTATTTTTGTGATGCATTTTGATAAATGTAAATAGTTCTAAATACTCTTATAAGTGGCGAAAAATCCTTATATTGTTCTATTCTTACATTTGTTCTATATTGTAGATGGTCCCAACCGACGAATGTATTCACATTCCAAAAAAAGGTCCGATGTACATTAAAAAAAGAGTTGGAAAAAAATGTTTAAAGCACGACTGGCACATTTGAATTTCTTTGCCAAACTTAGTATTGCCTCCCTTTTCATATAAAACATACCCTTAATACATTTAAACGTTTTTGATGAGAGGATATTATTATTATACACACAATATTGTACTGTTATATTTTTTTGTTTCCAATAATTTTATCAATATTTTTTTATTATTTTATTTTAAAACCCACCCTTATTATAATACTATGATTTTATATAAACAGTAATTTCAACTATTAAATTACATAACTCTGCATACGACGCCGTCTTCACGTATCACGAGTTGACCGGCAGAGTATTTTGGACTCCACTATTACGCTGGAGGAATAACAAAAACTCGTGCACTGCTTAGGTACAAAGTGAAGCTACTAACAACTGTTATTTATAAATTTATTAACCTGTAATGGTGTGTGTTAATTAAGTGGCGGAACCTATGCTCGACGTATTTCTTTTTGTTGCCGAGCATAGGTTCCACTACTCTAATCATCAAACAAAAGATAAAAAAGGCGAACGTATAATATCACTCACCGTTATCTACATTTCCCGGACACCTAGCTACATCAGCATCAGAATATAGATTGTACTTTCTTACCAAGTTTCATGAAAGATCAGATTAAAAACTAGGACTATATCTAAAGGTGATAAATCCCCGAGCACCGCACCAGTTGACACAGTATCTAAAATTTAAGTAACATTTGATAAGAACGCTCCTCGCTGTGTTGAGTAATAAAAATTACCCGAAACATAGACCATGTACATGTATCACTTTTGTAAAATAATATTAAATCCTCGTGACATTGACCTAGTGACCCAAACCTGGACTATGTACTACGTCCTCAAGGTTTTACTATCTCGAGCCCCTGTGACCTAAACCTTTGACCTAGTGACCCGACACATAGACCATGCACAACTAGGCATTGTACTTATCACTTCTATGAAGTACCATTAAATTCTGACCATGGGTTTTGGAGATTTAGCGTCCACAAGATTTTACTATCTCAAGCCCCTGTGACCTTGACCTTTGACCTAGAGACCCGAAACATGGGTTTTTGGAGATTTAGTGTCCACAAAATTCCATCTACAGACAGACGGACGGACAGACAGACAGGCAGACAAGCTGAATCCAGTATTCGGGGCTATAACTATGCATTATACTTGTAATTTCTGTGAATTATCATTAAATTCTGATTAGGGGTTTTGGAGAATAAGCGTCCACAATATTTTACTATCTCGAGCCACTGTGACCTTGACCTTTGGCGTAGTGACATGCGCAACTAGATATGGTACTTATCATTTCTGTGAAGTATCATAAAATTCTGACCACCGGTTCGGTAATTTAGCGTCAACAAGATTGCGTCTACAGACGGACGGACGGACGAACGGACAGACAGACAAGCTGAATCCAGTATACCCCTCGCCTCCCCCACCTTAACAGTTTGTGTTCACGGTATACTTAAACCTTGTACCAACGTTTTGCTATTATTTGATATGATATACGTGTTCACCCGATAAAAGTGTGCAGTATTACGGTTAGAAGATTATGATCGCCCATAGGATTCGGACCCCAACACTCCGTCCAATAGATATAAAGCATATTAGTTGGTCCGGATGGGTTTTTCATTTGTTTTAGAACTTGATTTAACAATGTTACCTTGATATTTTGTGTATGATTATATAAATTTACGTGGTGATAGTAGAATTGTATGTACATTGTAATTGCATATCTCCTCGTGCTTTTACCTATTACCTGGTTCCATTCGTTTGAGCCTTGACTTTGCTTTAAAATTAGAAAAAAAGGTTTTATTTAACAGATTTGTTAATGCAGTATTTCCATTACTGCCGCAATAAGGCTAAACAACCTTTATTTAGACATATAACCAGGAACACACCCTATATTTAACAGCAAATAACATGTAACTCTTACATGTGACGATTATAAGTCAGTGGGGCTATCTGTCAAGTGCAGTGCAAACCGCATTCACAGCCATTGTGAAAAACAAATTTATATGTGACAAAGAGAAAGCAAAGTTGATTTGTCATAATATTCATTTACTGCATTCGTTTCAGCGTGTCTTCAATCTTACATAAGGAGCGATAAATTTCAGACTTAATATGGAATTGTATTTATAGAATCTAGACAAATGCTATTTTTGTGAAATTTTCTTTAGATTCTAGATTTATAAATATCCCTGGTTATGGCTTCCAAAATTTTTAAAGCCGCTAATATGGCAGTGACTTCCTCTATTGTCTTTATTCGAGTTGTGCGCACTTGCTGCTTTGTCTTTGCGGCCATCATCCTAGCTGCGGAGCCATATTTGAGATGAGGCCTCACTGTTCCCAATGCTACTGTTTTCAGTATCCTCTCATTTGTTTCCTAGTATCGATAGCTTTCGGTGGGCCTTTATTTCAGCTTTGCCTTGATGGCGCGTCCATGTTAGTCAAAGGCCGTACCATGAATGAAGTACAAAAGCCCCAGAAACAGATCAAAGCCAAGGAATCACCTGGTCCAGATGACATCAGAAATGATTTGATTTTATTAATTCATTATGTAGTAAATTGTCATATCTATCAAATTTTTTTGTTGAATTGTTAAATCTTTTAAGATAGCATTGCTTTCTGTAAAAATGGCAACTTGCTAGAATACGATCACGAACCAGGAAACTTGCACCTCCTCTAACTGTAGGTCACGTTGTGTCCTCAAACTTACAGTAATGTTTATGCCGTAGCCGTACAATTGTACTCGACAAGGGTCATTTCTATGGCTCCGATGCTTATGCGTCTATATTAATTCATTTCTTTCTTTTGAATCCTCTCAAATCCGGTTGTTTGCTGCTGACACTGGTGTCTACATGACCATCAACCCTCTCTCTGACTCCCGCACTTTTGGAGAAGACCTCGCAAGGATGACTGTTAACTATGTTTTCTGTTGTCGGTGTTTCTCCCAGTTTCTTGAAGATTTATATGTATTGAAATTATTTAAAAGCATTCTTTTTCTATAATTTTCCTGTTTTTAAGTATGATTCATGAATAGTGCTGATTTCTTGAATACCCTTTTCTTTTTCATCGTAGCATGTTAATTTGAAACATTTAAGAAATATTGCTGAATTTATTGTATGTTGTATTAACATTATTTATGCTGTTAAAATCTAAGTTTAAAAAGCAAGACTGAACGTGAGTATTGAAAGCTTTTTCTTCAATCTTTTAAAAAAATTTGTAATGAATCCGGTTTTGTTTCTTAATAATATTTACCTTTAGTTGAAAGCCAATCATGTTATGAACATCACTTAACCCACAGTTTAAATTACAAGTGTTGCCAAAAATATCTGATTTGTTTGTAAGAATTACATCAAGAAGTGTGGGTTTATGATTTTTGGTAAAACAAGTAGGGGATTTGATCATATTCTGTAAATCAAACAAATCTCAAAACTAATATCTAACAGTGGTTCACTTTTTTGTTCATCCAGTAAATCAAAATTGATATCTCCTGATACCACTAAATTGTCAAATCTAGCACTGGATTAAGTTGGATTTTTCTGTGTAGAATGCTTTAAATGTGTTACGCTAAGGGACGTAACCGCTGCAGGGACTCGGCATTACACGGAAAATACCGATTTCTAATTACGGCATAAAGTTGGGTTTTCCGAACAAAGATGTCAAGATGGCGGTCGAGTTTGATGGAGACAGAATGTTGAAAAACAATCCAGAAACAAACTCCGTACATCCCAAAAGACCACTCTGTGCATGCACGTCGTACAGCTGCAACAAACTCTTTTTATTTTTATACTCTTGTCTTTTTGTGGTAAGTTTTAAATTATTGCATTTTTCTTCCTTGCACGTTACAGTCAAGTCGCCAAATTATAACGGAATTTCCCATTATTGAGTCAACACGTCATATATTTTTAACTAGTCAGTATGTTTTAAATCTGAATGTGCCACCGTACAACATGACCATCCGACATCTGACACCGACATTTTCACCAGGCTGATGAAATAATTTGCCCAATCCATGCAATCGGGCTTTCGAAAATCAGCTTATTTAAAAATGATTTTCTTCACTTGGAAAAGGTGTAAACAAGAAAAGTATGATAAAAACATCTAAGAAAGAGTTTAAACATACAGAATTGTTCAAGTTTTCCTGCAAAAATGTGTCTCCAAATTGTCAAGAAAAGACATTTTTGGCATTTTCTTTTAAACTTTTCGACAGAAAGTTCTTAAACAGGTCAGATTCATAGAAAATGCACACATAATTATAAAGAAACCCAAATTATGATATATACAAAGGTATATTTTGTTGCACCGGTCCTTTTTCTGATTTCACATATAAAATATATGGAAAATGAAAGTAGAAGTGCCAAAAACCTGGCGCAAGAAATGGCTTGATTGATTTTGGTGATACTGTGGAGTTTTTTCATACCCTGCTAATGCAAATAACATTCCCTAGCTGTTTCAGAAACATTCATGAAGATTTGCACTGAAAATCTTTAAAAATGTGTTTTTCAGTGATTTAAAACTTATTTTAATGGCAGTGGTAACTCTAGCCTCTGAGTCTAGAGTTACGGAACTTCCGTATCTCTAGAAAATCCTCTGAGGATTGGCTAGAGTTACGGAAGTTTATATAGGCATATGTATGTTGCTTTAAATATACATGGTAATGTATTGTAAACTTAATTATTTCACCAGTCATAGTGAATAAACCGATCTGTCTGCAAATGCAGAGACTTCGTAGCCGCCATTTTGGTAGTACATAATACATTGGCGGAAATATCGTTATCTTCGTCTTTACTTGAGCATTCCATTGTAGTTGGACAATTATATCACATTTTGTGAACAGCATGATAGAAGTTAAGTAAAATATGTTGTTGACACATGTTGTTTTTGTATTTAATTTTCTGACTACATCTAAGACACTCCACGAGAAGGCACTCAAATCGTGACAAAAAAAGAAAAGATTTAAATTGTGATCGAAAGTACAGCTGTTAAATTTAAAAATAAATCTTAATTTCATTTTTTTTACGTTTTTCGTGCTCTTAGAATTCTAATATTTTTCTTTTCTTGATCTTACAATTGTTTTATTAACGTTGTTTGTAAACAGAACACGTAACTATGTGCAAGAGTATACAGCATGACAATGATATTTCGGGTATTAGCAACATATTAGCTATAACCAAAATGGCGCCTGTGAAATTGTCGTATATACATCATATCAGTTTATTCACGAATAGTGGTAAAATATTTAAGTTTACAACACATAAGTATGCATATATAAATGCAATATACATCCCTTTATAAACTTCCGTAACTCTAGCCTTTCCTTATAGGGTTTTGCTAGAGATACGGAACTTCCGTAACTCTAGACTAGGAGGCTAGAGTTACGGTACCGTTACTCTAGCCACTGCCTATTTTAATTGTGTTAAAAAATCTCAAGATGACTTTTGTTCACTTTTTAATTTATTATCTACATCTGAAGTTTGTAATAGTATGTAAATTGTATGAAATTACTCATTTTTAAAAAAGCTGATTTTCAAAAGCCCTATTGGGCAATTTCATCAGCCTGTTCACTTAGAATTGAAAGTAAACAATAGTCAAAATCACAAGATGCTTGCAGGATGCCACCAAATTTCCACATGAAAGCCACGCTTTCAATACTTGTGCTTCAGCGTCGCAAAGAGTTTTCTAAATTTTCCAAAGTAATGAAGCATTGAATGCAAATGTAAATCGTAAGTCCTGTGTATTTTAATTATGGTTCAATCATATTTTTTACACCAAAGCTTATTTTTCATAAATGCAGTCATAGTTCTACAGCAATGTGAAGTCAAGTCGCCAATAAAGGTTTGAATTTCATTCGTGCATGAAGCATCACTTAGGGGATCATCATAATTTCCAGTGTAGATTGCCTGACAATTAGAAATGCAGTTATAAAAGGATATTATGTGTTTCAAATGAAACTCCCCTTTACTCTCAGTCCACAAACTAAACTGACAATAGACAGAGAATATTCTTATACACATGATGATAATTAATGCATGTATAGTGTGGCTTCCTACACCGGATCATGTAAATACCAGAAAATGTCCCACATTCGTTTAGTATATGCTGTTTTTTTTTTGTGTAAAACATCAGAAATTAATGTTTTACTTCGGTTACATGTGTTTTGATATGGTCCTTTTCTATAAATAACAACTCGTCACGTGTTTCTCTAATGGAGAAACTGTACTGCTATTGGAGAAGCAAGCTATCGTAGTTTAAGTAACTTTTCTATTATATTATACAGGTGTATAAACAAAACAAATATTGCATTGGAAAGATCAAGAAATAAGCTGTCTGCACGTCATTCATGAATAAACTTGATTGTCTTTCAGACATGGTTTGCATACAAACAGTTATTAGCGTTCCGTTATTGGCGACCTCACTGTACCGATAGTAATTTTCATTATTTTGATTCATGACAAGACTGCTGCCTAGCCCATAGGAAAATAGCAGCACTGGCTGTAAGGTCCAGACATGACCAAGCAAGTGTCAGCATTTAAAACATAATTCCAACCTGTTATTCTGAACATTGGTACTCTTGAAATAGGAATTGGTCAATTTGCGGTTAATAGTAATAATTTAGGCAGTGTCTAGAGAACCGGAACCAGTTCCCTAGACAGCGACCTTAGCGAACCGGAATCGGTTCTTTAGTCTATATCCGTCTATACACTAGCGAACCTGACTTGTTTTTATGCATATGTTACAGGTTATTGAGATAAGAAAATGGATTATTTAATATTTATAAATTAAAATCTTCCATTTAAACGGCAATAAAATGCGGGATTATCAGTTTATTTGCATTTGTTTTTTATTTGAAGATTGCCGTAATGATCTCCTTCACCTTCCGCACTTCCGGCTGTAATATGATGCGGACGAATAAATAAGCGTGTCGTTATCGGCTTACAGTGCAGGCACCGATACAATACAACTATAGAGACAATGTAATTAGTTTAGTTTTTCGAAAGGGAAATGTTACAGTGTTAAACTGATGTTAGAATAACATCACATAAATACTGTTATCATGAAATAAAAAAGCAATAGAGTTAGTAGAAGCAGGGCTCTCGTTAGCTTTTTGAGACTGGGGCCAGGGTCCATTCAGGGGGAATTTTGCAGATTTTCAAATAATTTTCTTTGAAAGGGGAATTTTCGCATATCAAAAATGTAAAAGAAAAAACACTATCAAATATCATATCCACTTTTACGTCAATTTTTTCCGATCGACCGGGTGTGCTACATTTTGCACCGGAAATACTACGCTGGCGCTATAAACGTCCAAAACTGACCACGGTAGTACTAAACGCCGGTTACGGTACCGGTATCGGGGCTCTCAAATAATTTTTTTCGAGGGGAATTTTTGGGCAAAAGGGGGAAAAAACATCTCTTTGGGGTGAGGGGGGGGGGGGGGTGGGATGTGGGGGTATTGGCCCCAAATTTTGCCAAACGAGAGCCCTGAGAAGAGCGTTCAGTTATGACAGAATGAATCTTAACGGAAAATATAAAACACGTGTTTTTTCTGTTAATGCGTTTTAAACTTTGCAGATATGATACTAAAATATTTTTAAGCAGTTTTTGAAAACCTACTTATTAGAATGGCGATGTCGTATGTCGGGCGGGAGGGCGGGCGGGGCGCAAACATTGGTTTCCGTTGGATAACTTTAGTTAGGAGTGACCAATTGCAATGAAACTTGGTGTGTAGGTAGCTTGCATGGAGACGCCACTTGGGATTGCATTTGGGGTCAAGGTCACAGTTACTAAAAATAGAAAAATGGTTTCCGCTCAATAACTCGAGCTAGGAGTGACCAATTACAATGAAACTTGGTCTGTAGGTAGCTTGCGTGGAGACGCCGCTTGGGGTTGCATTTGGGGTCACTAGGGTCAAGGTCACAGTTACTAAAAATAGAAAAATGGTTTCCGCTCAATAAATCAAGTTAGGAGTGACCAATTACAATGAAACTTGGTCTGTAGGTAGCTTGCGTGGAGACGCCGCTTGGGATTGCATTTGGGGTCACTAGGGTCAAGGTCACTGTAACTAAAAATAGAAAAATAGTTTCCGCTCAATAACTCAAGTTAGGAGTGACTAATTGCAATCAAACTGAGTGTGTAGGTAGCTTGTGTAGAGAGGAAGCTTTGGATTGCATTAGGGGTCACTTGGTTAAAGGTCAAGGGCACTGTTACTAAAAATAGAAAAATGGTTTCCACTCAATAACTTGAGTTAGGAGTGACCAATTGTAATGAAACTTGTAGTGTAGGTAGCTTGCGTGGAGAGGAAGCTTTGGGTCACTATGGTCAAGGTCACTAGGGTCAAGGTCACTGTTACTAAAAATAGATTTTTATTTATTTTTAGTTTTTAGATTGTTTTAAGCAAAAAAAATATTTTTTTTTGGCTCAAGGTCAAGGTCACTGTTACTAAAATAGATTTTTATTTATTTTTAGTATTTTGTTTTAAGCAAAAATATTTTTTTTGGGGTCAAGGTCACTAGGGTCAAGGTCACTGTCACTAAAAATTGATTTTTATTTATTTTTAGTTTTAAGATTGTTTAAAAGCAAAAAAATAAATTTTGGGGTCAAGGTCACTTGGATCAAGGTCAAGGTCACTGTTACTAAAAATAGATTTTTATATAATTTTAGTTTTTTGATTGTTTTAAGCAAAAAAATTTTAGGGGTCAAGGTCACTAGGGTCAAGGTCACTGTTACTAAAAATGTAAAAAAAAATTTGGGCCCAAGGTCACAAGGGTCAAGGTCAAGGGCACTGTTACTAAGATAGGGAGGAGTCAAGATGACTGGTTTTTTTTAATTCTACAATTTCTACAGGCGCTGTTTAAACCTGCTTTGGCGGCATTGCCGCGTCTTCTTGTTATTCATTAAAAGCTAGAACTAAAAGT
This sequence comes from Saxidomus purpurata, assembly GCA_022818135.1. Classification (NCBI taxonomy): domain Eukaryota; kingdom Metazoa; phylum Mollusca; class Bivalvia; order Venerida; family Veneridae; genus Saxidomus; species Saxidomus purpurata. The sequence continues at coordinate 12,402,825 of JAFMSR010000002.1, read as the reverse complement.
CATTTTGAACACATATTTTTGATTCATTCTGTCACATCCAGGCCACACCACGAGGAGGGGCTCTAACCATGGTCAACTTCTGATTTCCGCGCAAAAATATTTCTTCAATTTTTCTTAAAACATTAGAAATTCATGTTAAAATACATTCCAACACGCAATAAAAAATGGTATTGAGAACATATTCAAACCGTACACCAGTATATCGGGATGACTTTACTCTTCAATTCAGGGGAATTAATTTGTACTGATTGTATAGTATTTCCCCTTAGTTAGAGGGAGGCTCAGTGCAGGGAAATCATGGGCTATATTGCCAAACAAAGCACAGAAAAATGTCGTAAGTTCTGATCTGATGTTACCTCAGGCTGGAGAGCTATGCAGGGTATTTGGCAAAACAATTTGCATCTATTTGACTAAGTAGAAAATGGCAACAATGGCACATGTTTTAAAACCATATGAAATTATTACTTTTAATGCTTTTAAAATATTCTTTTTTGTTATAAGTGACATGAGCTGAATATCGGCGATAAATGCAAGCCGCTGACATTTCCTGCTGTAATGCCCATTTTTCGTGTACTCTACGTACCCTTTTTAAGGCCCCATATTTACGAGTATTGGCCACCAAAATGAACAAAAAATATCTCCACCAATGGAGGTCAAGGCCAAGATTTGTAAAATAGTCAATTTTTTTCTCTGTCTCATCTACTTCTAAAATAAACAAAAACAACATCCAAAATCCAGGCTTTTCTTTTGTTTGCCAGTAGAGTTTTTTAATTCATATTTAGTTACCGGATTAACATCAATGTAATCAGCGAGTTTTACTGTCCATATCTGACATTTGTTTTGGAGTGAGGTATTCAGAGGAGGGCATGGCCGGCACCAGCCCCTGTGTCACCTTGTAGAGGAAGGTTGGCCATTAAGTTTTGTTCAAAATTGACCAATAATGAATGAACATCAAGAAAATTCTTTCTCAGTTCAAACTGATAAAATGGAACGAACTGGACGAAAGCATCATCATCACTTCATCACCCATACAGTTGAGGTTTGGAAAGGCCCTTAGACCACAGATGAGTAATATACAAAGTATCTCAACACATTACCACACATTGGCTTGCAGACACAGGCCATACACTTGTAAAAACTTTATTCTACAGCCATGAGAAAAGGCAGCTGGCAAAGTTTATGGGTTACAGTCAATATTGAAATAGAAGCTGTGCATAAGTAAATAATGCAATAGACATAAGATGAATAACAATCAATTAAAGTGTGTTATTTCTAGAGTTCAGTATTACAGCTATGGAAAGGTCAGATACTTGAATATTGACAACTGGGGGTTTGAACTGGTTTGTGACATGCAATCCTCTAACTATCCATTCAAGCTTTAAGTGATTAAAGTCTTCAAAGTGACTATTGTGATGTTAAGGAAGACATTTAGCTATGATTTACATTTCACCTCACTATTCACATTGCTGTTAGATATAGTGACAATATTGTTTCATCCTTGTTAGAAACTGATATTCGAACTATTGTTTTAAGGGGGGTCACTGCTGAAATTCAAAATAACAAGAAATTTTATTGACCCTGTTTTTTATGGAGACTAACATTTTGGTACTTAGGAAAAGATGATGGGTCAAGACTAACTTGAAAATAACTTTAGTGATACACTATCAGATCAAGGTGCTTAATGCAGAATTAGCTAGAATTTGGTATTATAAATGTTTATGTATCATAGTATGTGGTGTAGGTTTCAGAATGGGTATCACTTTCTACTCTTTTCTTATGTAGTATATTATACTTTAGGATGAATAATTATAAAAGTGGTATTTCTATCATCATCTGAATAAATATTACGCTCCTTATTATCACCCCACCCACTTTACTAAAATTCATTTTTTCAAATTTTGGATAAATGAATATTTCATGATAAAGGAGTAACAAGCTTTTTCAGATATTTTGCCTACAGTTTGATTTAAACCTTTGTTTTAGAATGCAAAAATAAAAAATGGGGGTCAATGTGCATATAAGAAAGAAATTCAATAAAAACTGACAAAAAGTGTGTTTTTTAGATTTGACGAACTTTGAGATATGATGGCATATGTCTGTAACAAAGAACTGTAAAAGAAACTAGTTATTAATGATTTTTTATATTCTAACAATTCTTCTTGTAATACAGCTTGAATTATGTAAATATCTTAAATGGTTTTTGAGAAATGACTATTTTTGTACCCCTACCCCCATTTTGGCATATGACAAAATTTGTCAATTTAGTCACCAAATGTGAGGTCAAAATATTTTTTCTCAAAAATGTTCAATTTTTTTACACTAAAATATTCCTATTGTGCCTAAGTTCACTACTGCGTAATTGTTTTTTCCAGTTAACTCGTCATGTTTTAAATATAACAAATTTATGTAAATTTCCGGAAGTGCAAAAATCCAAAACCTCACCAGTGACCCCCCTTAAGTTTTACTTTCGAATCGTTCTGTTTATTAGAGAAATAGTTACTTAATTCTTATAATGTCTTCAAAATATTTTTTTTATTTTTAGGCTCCCAAAAATGGGGCAACCCCTTTTATTTTCCCTGTCATACAGACTTGATAGCGGTCGGGGAACATCCCATATAAATTTGTTTTGTTTTAATTTATATTGCTTCATCAGAATGCAGTATAGGCATTTGAAAGTATAATATAGTTTTTACAGTGTAAAGATTTTACAAATACTTTGAACAGCAATTTTAAATGACACTTTAATATGTACAATATAGTTCTGTATCTCATTTCCTGCAGTTAAAGTCATTACTTTTTATGACTCAAACTTGGCATTTCGTCATGTTTGGGAACAAATTTTGTATATTTCATACAGTAAATCTACATCAAATTTTCATCTAGTGATTCATGTTATAACTGGAATATATAGTGTGTTAAAGATAAATGATAAAGAAGCCTTATTTAACGTTGCATAAAATCAACAGACATTTACAACATTAGCAATAAAGCTATTATGTGACAAACAGGGTACCCAGTAACAAGTACTTACCTTTTCCCAGAAGCAGGAAGCTTCTCTTTACCTTCCTGACAATACCCATTTTAATGTGAGCTGTCAGAACCATTTCTCACGTCTTTGGTATGATGCAGCCAAGCATCAAACCCACAACCTCCCAAACACAAAGCGGATGCTCTAACCACTAAGCAATTGAGGCTGAAGAGATAATGTATATTATATGTACCTGCTTTGTATATTACAGTTGATTGGTGCTGGTCTACTGTTGGTGGGTGTATGGATAGAGTTACAGAACAAGGACTATGAGTCCGTTAACAAGGATCTGTTTATACCAGCTCTCATGTTGATGTCAGTTGGGTTTGTTGTAATTATCAACTCATTGATTGGTGTCACCGGTACAGTCAGAGAAAACACATGTCTCCTGAAAACTGTGAGTATCTTTCTTATCTGTACTAGATCATTTAATGTCACCCATTTAAGCTCACCAGTCTTGCCTGACCTATTTCACCTCACCAGTCATGCCTCACCCATTTCACCTCACCAGTCTTGCCTCACCCATTTAAGCTCACCAGTCTTGCCTCACCCATTTCACCTCACCAGTCATGCCTCACCCATTTCACCTCACCAGTCTCGCCTCACCCATTTCACCTCACCAGTCTTGCCTCACCCATTTCACCTCACCAGTCTTGCCTCACCCATTTCACCTCACCGGTCATGCCTCACCCATTTCACCTCACCAGTCTTGCCTCACCCATTTCACCTCACCGGTCATGCCTCACCCATTTCACCTCACCAGTCATGCCTCACCCATTTCACCTCACCAGTCTTGCCTCACCCATTTAAGCTCACCAGTCTTGCCTCACCCATTTCACCTCACTGGTCTTGCCTCACCCATTTCACCTCACCAGTCTTGCCTCACCTGTTTCACCTCGCCAGTCTCGCTTCACCTCACTTATTTGAGGCTATTTCACCTTAACAATTGTACCGTACCCATTTTACCTCACTCATATTATCTTGTCCATTTCGCCTTAGCATTTGCACCTCGCCTAATTTTCCTTACCCACTTTGCCTGATGTTTTACGCCGCCGTTTCACCTCTTTTATTCTACCGCACCCATTTTACCTCGCCGAAATCCAACTGCATACTACATACAAATTTTTATGTCTTTAAGGTTAATAGCAATTTAATTTTTCTTAAAATTGTTTTATTATCATTTTATCTTGGGCCCTTTAAAGCAACTTGAAATTTCAAACGATACTGGCAGAAACTGACACAGTTTAGCAGTATAAATTTAATCAATGTGCAGTAATAACTAGATCAGTGTGCTTTCAACTTGCATAGCTGTTTTGTTGAAAATTATATATAATACTACACATGTACTTGTATTATAAAAATTATGGATGTTACCTTATTAATCTATTTCAGTTTCTAGCAGTGACAGTTCTTGCATTTTTGACTCAAGTAGCAGTAGGTGTGTTAGCATTTGTCCATAGACAGAAGGTGAGTAGAGGCTAAAACACCTTGCAATTTAGTAACAATGTGAGAACTTGATTCTTCCTAAATATATCATAGTTATCACCTATCATTACTTTCCTTAGTTATACACACACAAAACGATGTTTTCTTGGTATACTGGAGTCACAACAGTCTGTCCACTTTCATAACATAGATAGTTTGTGCAGCGAACTGCTTCATTTTTCAAAAGATTGTATTGAATATTGGCACAAACAATCACCATGGGTGGTAGATGTGCAAGACACACTTTTTGTGTGTATTCAATTAGGTGTTGCAGAGTAACACCCCTTTGAACATAGACATGTCTATTGCATCAATTTCATGTAGATTGTGAAACAAACTTCTCCTTCAGGTTTTCAAGTAATGCAATGAATAATGGCTCACATGAATAAGACACAATTTTTACCGTTTCTATCAAGACGGACCATAGCCAACTATAACTATTAATCTGTGCAGCATAATGGGGTGTATTTAATCACAACAGTGATAGTTTAGACATGATCCGAGTCCTTTCAAAGATGATTGGATATTTTGTTTTGTTTATGGTGGTTTGTCAATCACAGAGATCATAATTTTGTGTTGATTTCAGGAATGCTTGTATGTAAGTTTATGTTAATTTCATGAATGCTTGTTCGTGATTTATGATCTGTAACTTTTATATTGGAAAACCAGTTTTATAAAAACCTTGATCTAACTAAACCAGCTTATTTATCTCAGGTTCCGGATATAGTCAGTGACAACTTCATGTTGCTTGTAGAAGAATACCATGAAAACAGGTATTACAGAATGGCAGTGGATAACGTACAGCTTGGGGTAAGCTTCTTATATAATGTATGCAGTAGAGAAACATATACTGTCTGTGTTAAATAGCATAGTTATATGATTGAATAATTTCTTTGGAATATACATGTTCTCATATTTGATCAGTATTGGAGATATGTGGGGTAATATACTACATGCCATGTTTAACTTTATGTACTATTACAAAAGGTGGTGTAATGAGTTATTGTAGTGTTATTGGTAGACTGTTAGTGAATACATGTATATTATAATGTATAAAGTTAATTTAAAGCATGACGTTATAGACGATTCATATGGACAGAACAAGTAACAAACTTAAGTTTCGTACAGACTTGTCCCAGTGTTTCAGTTTATAACTACATTGTTTCCATGACTACAACATACATGTTTACTTTCTGTATTTTCAGTTTGATTGTTGTGGTTTTGATTCATACATGGATTATGATAAGAATCAGCAGTACATGTGTGGATCCCAGTTACCCCAGCAGTGTGGAGTTCCTTACTCTTGTTGTAAAAAAAATGAGGTAATCTACATGGTTCGCACAGGCCTTGAAAAGTCCTTGAATTTGATGCCAAGTGCTTGAAAAGTACTTGAATTCTGTGCTGGGAAAAAGTCCTTGAAAGTACTTGAATTTGAAAATAAAACTAGTGAATTTCTTTAAAAAGTCATTGAATTGGTATGTTCCGCGTAAAAAACGTCCAAAATAATTGTATCACGCCTTAAAATGACGATAAAACAGTCTGTATCTGTATCAGTCCATCGAACCTGCTCACGTGTGATGTATCAACTACGTACCTGACTCGGGAATTTAGACACACTTGCTACCAGAGTGATTTCCCTTTACCAAAAGTCATGGTCGCAGAAAATTTGTGAAAGTTAGCCAAAATAAGAGCATTTTCTCATCGACATTGCGCAATATGGGCAAAAGTGCCTTGAAGAGTCATCAACGAGAGGAAAAGCATTTATAAACAAAATCTGACAAATAAACGTTCCGATGAGTCAATACAGTTGTTCTTCATGACAAAAAATCTAGATTTGAATAGCATGTAAATATTGAGATTATCAACATGAATTTTGCTTGATATTAATTTGAAAAACCAAGATGCATATCAACATTGTGTTCCAAATATGATTTAAGGCGACATTTGACTATGTATCCCGACATAAAGTCGGTTTTTGCGCATCATTTTAGTCCTTGAAAATTAGGAAAAAGTCCGTGAAAATTACTTGATAAGTACTTGAATTTTGTTTCTGAACTTCTGTATGAACCATGATCTAACCTTTATGTTCGTTGCCAAAACATGTAACTTTGCCAGTTTGGGTACCATAACGGTAGCATGTTGTAAAAATATATGTAAAATAGTTCTTCGAGTTCTGGTCTTATTGTGAAACCTCAGACATTTGTGTACTATTGGAATACCATGCTTACAAAAAAATGGAGTAATTCTTTGTCTGGTCATGGTAAGGCAGTGATGGGGAGCACCATGCTGTAACCTATGAGTAACTGTGGGGGAATAAAGCCCCTATTGTGATTTTTTGATATTTCAACATTTGCAAAACATCCTTGTTATGAAGTATTGTTAATATTTTCAGGAAGGTATATTGAGAGTGGACTGTGGATATGGGACAAGATTTAATGCATCTGTAAGTACTTGTTATATACAGATAGTGAGCAATTCTTTGGTAAATAATAAAACTTTTTCTCAAAATCTACATGCATATTTAACATGTATATAGCAATATTTAGAAAGAAGCTGTTAACCTGCTTATATCCTGACATGCATTTGTGGTGTAAAGATGTTATAATATGTATTAAAAGTAAGGATTATGCCAGTGTTGGAGATACATAAAGTTTTTATGTATAAAGAAGAATCATGTGAACATACGCTGATTTTACTGTTCATTTTAATAGATGTCTGTGGACAAGATCAACACTATGGGTTGCACAGATACATTCCTGGCCTGGCTCAGCTGGAACCTGGACATGGTTGGTATTGTAGGGCTTGGATCTGCCATCCCACAGGTAAGGTTACCCTATCTGTATTTAATCATTTGATATACGCTACAGCCTGGCCTCATTCTGGAAGTAGGACTATTAGATTACCTCCCTTCATAAGAGTTTCTCATCCAGTCATGACAACTCAGTCTCTTTGCTTATATTTATTGTTAATTCTTTTAAAAAGTGTAATTGCCAGCATCCTTTAATTTAAAACAGATTGAATACGACATCTTGATAGATTAAGAATTGTTAAAACATTTCATGCCTTTTAGACAGGTTAGAAAAATTTGTATTATTTTCTGGACTGTTGTTTGGTGAGATGAAAGAAACTCAGCTGTGTGTTTGAATATGCCATCCATATTCTGATCTGTGGTACGTAGTGTGTTAGACTGCAATTCTCAAAAACCATCTTATCTTTGTTCACATAAATTTGACCCGATTGGCTAAACAACAATAAACTGAACAGTTTCAAAATGCTGTGGAGTTGAGCAAAGGCAGTTAAACTGCATGATTGTAGCATCAATTCCTTTAAAAGTGATAATTTAAGACATGCAGCTGAAAACTTTTATCAGATCACATCTGAGCCATCAGATCACATCTGAGCCATAAACATTTAAAATGCCATTTCATAAGCTATAGATTAATATAGCAAACAATGTGAATGTAAATCTGACTTGATTGAAATGTTTATATTTCAGATTGTTGGTATTCTACTTGCGTATTTTTTCCTCCGTCAAGTCAATGAAATGCATGTATGGTATCGTGTTGGTATGACATAAGGGAAAGATGTACTATAATGACACAAGCTGTTAACTGTGCTGTTAGATGAGACTATAGAGCTTCATTATACCCTAGTCAGTACTGGTAGAACACCTGTTACATACACTACATTTAGTAATCACACCCCAGTGTACAGAGAGTAAAAAAAAGACACTCTTCAGTATGAGCATGAAGGAAACATTTTCATTGTCAGAGCAAGATACACTTCTTTGTAGTTTGATTTCATCTTAAAATTTGAAACACTATATGTGATACTAAAGCACAAAAGCAAATAGATTGTTCTATTTTATCAAATATTGCAGTTATTAAAGCATATGTGAATTAGACAACTTTTTCTGTACCATGTGTTAAAAATATGTCCCTTTATCTGACATTAAAACCTCTATGTGACATTGTTTTTACAGAGTATAGTATTTATATTGTTGTTGTCAAGATTTTCTATATGTTTGGAATAGTTCCAAGTTGATCATAGACATACACAAGTAAAATATGCAATGTTTCTTTCCAAGTATTAGCCACAGGTACTGAATGTTGAAGCCTGGTCCAGGCATAGCATTGAATGAGTGAAAGGACCGTAGGACTATAAGTTCTTGTTTACTTTTAGGATATGAAGTAACACTTCTAGGTTGTCATGTACAATTCAGTACTTTTAGGTTATCTGATAGTATATTCACTAACTCTTTCATAAAGTATACACCCTCCATATAGTCAGCAGACTTTGTCATACACCTTACTTCATACAAACCATACTGATACCAGGATTTTATGTTGTTTGTTAGTTTGTGTTTTTAAGTATCAAATTGAAAATGATCGTAATATAGAAATGTGACATTTTTTACATTACAGTACTTAGATGATGCAGAATTTGCCTTTGACAAAAGAATTAAATAACATAGCTATCAAGTAGTATTAATTAACCTGGGGCAGCTTTGCACTGGTAGTATTTGCTCTTTGGACTTTTAAAGTACAATTAAATTTAAAATACATATACAATATACATGCATATTAAGGTCAATGGATACATGTATACTACATTCAGTGTAGGGGCAGCTGTTACAATTCTCATTGACAGGATCTCTCAATCATTCTCAATCATTCTCACTCTACTAGAATCTCGTGGTATATTTACATTTATTGTGTTGTTAAAGATTTACTGACAGTTTATCTTTGTTATTATCTGACTGAAATGTTATTGTATCAGCTGAGATTGCTGTCTGGGTGCTGTCTTGTTACACACCCAGAAATGAAGTATATAGGGTCTATATTGGAATCATGGCCATCAGTGAGTCTTTATGTCTGTAGACAAAATGTCTCCAATTTATTTCATGACAAGCCTGATCTGGAATTGATTGAAACTTTACCATAGTGATTACCACCCAACCTAGTCATGCATGTCATCCACATGTTGCATTAGAACATTTTTCATTGAGTTACTGCCCTTAGATATTTTCGTACATGTAGAGTTTGTTTGGGCTATTTCTTGGCAATCATGGGCCAGAGTTTGATGAAAATTAACAGGAGTGACCAGTACCAAGCCTTCTTGTGCATATTGTTAGCATGTTTAGCCTGGATAATTTTTATAGAGTTATGGCCCTTGTTTGTTCGGGCACACTGTTTCTCAGTAACGACTGCCTAAAGTCATTGGGAATTCAAAGGAGTGATCAGTAATAATATACCGCCCGTTATTTCTAAGTTACTCTCCGTCATTGTAGTCACAGAAAGAGCACACAACTAATTCAATTTTAAATGATGGAGAAATTGTAGTTTTTTAATTACATTGAAATACTGCAGTACTAGGTGAAACCATACCGTTATGTATCGCATTTCAAGAGAATTGCAATATACCGGTTATCAGTTTATCACGCACCCCTATAACTGATGCCACATGCCTGTATTTATTTGGCAGCTTTATTTGTCATCCAGTGAAAATGACTAAAGTTCTCTTGTTTTTCTACATTTTGAATTCCATAGAATAACTAAACCTTTACTATGTTTAAATGGATTTATAATACATTACTCGGTCATATACAATGGTGGTGGGGGGAATTAAGCTTTGTCAGTGAGAATCAAGCTTGTGTGAGCTTTCAATCTATAAAAAAGCACCAGTAGTGGTACATAACATTAGTCTTATTTTATTGTCAGTGCTTTGAAAGTTAAAAGATAAAACTGAATGTAGTCAAAAGTCTTTATGTGCAATATGTTAATTGAAACTAAAAGAAATCCTTGATATTTGCTTGTATGTTTGCAAATTGAAAAATATTTTCTTGTTAGATATGTTTTGCTAAGGTTCATTTTTCATTTGATATACATGTACATTGCTGGTCTAATGTTACAAGCAGAAAATCAAAAGAAAATATTTCCTTATTGGTAATAAATGCAAAATATTGTGTTGTGAATATGTATTTCCTATCACATGTCATTGTGTATTATATATGTATGCACATGTTGTATACTATTTACGTGTTGTTATTTGATGTAGTTTTCCTGAAAGCTTGCATTGCATGATGCAATAAAAATGTGTTACATTTTACACGACTTCACAGTATAGCATACAGAGCCAAAAAGATTGTTGCGGTATTTTAATATATATTTTTTACAGACATGTATAAGAGGGAAGGTACACATTGGGCACAGCCAGATTGTTATACCCAGTGATGCAATAAAAATAGGATCTTGTTACAATTTGACAGAAATGTGACCCTTTAAAATACTGGAATAAAAATACAATTATTCAGCAGTTAAACATTTAATCACATGTTAAAACATTTTTCTTGTTCATCCTGCACCCGTTAGGAGTCTTGGCAAGTTCATCTGTAGAGAAATCCAAGGGTGGGCAGGAACTTAACAATCTAAATGAACAGACACTTTTGTAGATGTGTGTACCTTACCTTGAGTAGTAATGTATTGTAAAATAGTTAAATGCTGCTTGAAATCCACTGCAATCACTCACCTCAGGAACTGATACATTTGAAAATCAAATAAAAGATAAATAATATTTTATATTTTATTACACATATATTTATTACACAAAGATATAATATTATAATAAATTTTGTATTTGAAGTTTTTTATTTGCTACATACACTACTGTCTCCTTTTTCTTGCCTGCTTATATGATCTTGTCTCTGTTATAACAACGAGTTGGTAAGTTTTCATCAACTTATATCCTGTCATTTTGTTCCTGTGCAATATTTTAAAGGGTAGTAATTTAGTTGTGTTCATCTCTATGTGCAGTTTGCTAAAGGTCTGTATTTTGAGTCAAGTTGGGTTCAAGCAATTTTAGGACAGAACATGAGACTTTGTCTTGCAAATAGTTCATGTAAAGTTTTTGCTTCTGCATTCCAGAAAGCATTTTAGTTATGAAGTATTTTATGTTCATATTAATGTATTCCTGTGTGTTTAAACCTTTTCCTTACTGGCAGCAGGTGACCTTGGTAACCAGTTCAGACTATGATCTGCAGTATTTGATGTTCAGTCAGTAAAGTTAAGTAGAAACCCCTGTGAACAATGAATGGTATTATCCATAGTGACAGATGGACTAGTCCATTTTAGATACTTAGTGGGGTAAGGGTTGAACAACTACAAACATAAATCCAGCCTGATATAGCTAGAATACATGCACACTGTGTTTATATAATTATGATGTACATTTAATCATTGTAGACAGCATAATTTTATATTATATACCTGGCATAAATACTTAATCCCAATTGGCCGGTAGCGCTCACGTTCTGAGTCGCAAAAGTATGTGTAGACCTGGAAATACTGTGTAGACCACAGATTTTAAGACGTCATTTCTGTTATACTTTTCCATGATTTTCACTATTCTTTATTACGTACATTGTATACAATATATTAATTTTAGACTTGTGTTTCGGTCAATACATAGTTTTGCAGACATGTGAAAAAATATTGACCTCAGACTTTGTCCTTGGTCAAAATCACTTTTAACAGGTCCACAAAACTATGTATTGACCTCAAAATTAGTCTATAATTACATAGTGTAATAGTTTTATATTATCCTTAATTAAGCACTTAACCTCTGCCGATAAAAAGCCTTGAAATGATGGAACAGTTCTATTTGTTAACCAATCTAAAATGCTAGGATAATGCTGGTGTTCCTTGTTAACTTTATAACTTACTGTTCAAGTTGTTGTTAGTCAGAAATCCAGTCTTTTAGGGACAAAAATACATACACAAGTAGTATGTATTGCATTTGTTTTTGTTTTATATTTTACAATTTTAGTGTGTTGTATCTGATGTTAAACACTTACATTTACACATATCATAAAAAAACTTATTTTCATACATTATGTTGTTTGGAAACAGAGTAGACTAATTCTTATTTTGTTACCATGTCAATTTTTTGTTTGTTTTTTTTTTTACTTCAGTACATTCAAAACCTTTTATGTTTTTGCGTTTTTTTTTTCTTTTTTTATGTGTAACATATTTCTTCTGTTCTATTTCTTTCTTTTTCGTTTCTTTTAATGATTACATCAAAAAACAACAGCTGTTTTTCATTTTCTGACTTAGTAGGTATAATTTAATATTCAGTGATTTTAAGGACATGTGATCAGCTACATGTAAGATAAACTGCATATTGAGCGCAGGGTTTGCTTTTTATTGAGCCAGCTTGTGGTGAGCTTAATATAGTTGTATTTGTATCGTTGGTACCGGTTTTCCATATGACCAACGCCCCCAGAAAAGGTTAGTTATTTTAGGTTTCGGAGGATAGTGCAAGATACAGAAAGCATCCCAATTCCAGAGACACCCCTGGTTCTTATACATGCCAGGTGTATAGCACCCATACATGGGACCTCGGTTTTAGTCTCATCCGAAAGACTGTTAGTAATTTTAGTTGGTCAGCCCCGGGAATCGAACCCGCTACCCCGAGATTACAAGTCTCGTGCTCTACCGATTGAGCTAACCGGGCTGACTAAGTAGAATAGCGGTATTCCTTGCTGATTTATTAACACATTTTTTACCACTTTCTATTGTTTGCACTATAATTAACAGCTGCTTTGCAGACTATTCAACTACACTACAAACAATACTAGCACTAAGATTTTGATATAAAGACATATTTTAGCATTTGTTTCTAAACATGTGTTGTTTTCCAATTAATGTATCCATGGATACATGTCTTACCAATTTCTTAAATATTTCCTTCGTAATTCCGTTAGGGGTGGGTCACCGGGGGGGGGGGGGGCGGTCGTCGTCGGTCGTCGGTCGGTCGGTCGGTCGGTCGGGCGGTGGGGGGTCGTTGCATTTTCCTTGTCCGAGCATAACTGAAAACTAATGTTGGAATTCAATACAACTCATACAAGATCAAGCACATTGAGAGGAAGGCAGTGCACAAGAACTAAACCCATCTTGACTTTACAGAGATGCCCTTTGTTACTTTTCCTTGTCCGACATAACTGAAAACTACTGGTTGGAATCAATACAACTCATACAAGGTCAAGCACATTGAGAGGAAGTGCAGGCAGAAGAACCAAACTCCATCGACTAATACAGAGTAAGCCCTTGTGCTTTTCCTTGTCCGGGCATAACTTAAAACTACTTGTTGGAATTCAATACAACTTCATACAATGATCAAGCACATTAAGAGGAAGGCAGTGCACAAGAACAAACTCCATCTGACAATTACAGAGATTGCCCTTGGTAGTTTTCCTTGTCCGGAGCATTACTGAAAACTCTGGTTGGAATCAATACAACTTCATACAAGGTCAACATTGAGAGGAAGTGCAGTGCACAAGAACAAACCCATCTTGACAATACAGAGTATTGCCCTTTGTTACTTTTCCTTGTCCGAGCATAACTTGAAAACTACGGTTGGAATTCAATACAACTTCAACAATGGTCAGCACTTGAGAGGAAGGCAGGCAGAAGAACCAAACCCATCTTGACAATTACAGAGAATGCCCTTTGTGCTTTTCCTTTCCGACAAACTGAAAACTACTTGTTGGAATCAATACAACTTCAACAATGATCAAGCACATTAAGAGGAAGGCAGTGCACAAGAACTATAACCCATCTGACTAATTACAGAGTATTGCCCTTTGGTAGTTTTCCTTGTCCGGACATTACTTGAAAACTACTGGTTGGAATTAATACAACTCATAAAGGCAAGCACATTGAGAGGAAGTGCAGTGCACAAGAACTATAACCCATCTGACAATACAGAGATTGCCCTTTGTTACTTTTCCTTGTCCGAGCATAACTTGAAAACTACGGTTGGAATTCAAACAATTTCATACAATGATCAAGCACATTGAGAGGAAGTGCAGTGCACAAGAACAAACCCATCTTGACTAATTACAGAGTAGCCCTTTGTTACTTTTCCTTGTCCGGAGCATAACTTGAAAACTACTGGTGGAATTCAATACAATTTCTACAAGATGAAGCACAATGAGAGGAAGTGCAGTGTACAAGAACCATAACTCTATCTTGACCATTTCAGAGATGCCCTTTGTTACTTTTACTGCCGGGGGGGAATTTTTGAAAACTACTTGTTGGAATTAATACAACTTACAAGGTCAAGCACAATGAGAGGAAGGCAGGTACAAGAACCAAACTCACTTGACAAATTACAGAGATGCCAAGAACAATATCTCTTTTTAGTTTGTTTGCAAGGTATTCTGTTACTACGAACTTTCTCAGTTTATAAAGCAGTCTTTTGGGGGTATTAATCACATTTAGTGATAGCTCTAGTTCAAGATTGTTTAAGTTACAAGTATGAAAGTATATTACTGTTCCAAGTGACCGTTACAGTTAAAAAAATATTTTAGCACTTTCTGTTTTCATTTTGAATAACAAACATTACCAAAGTTTTAAATAAAAATTATGAACTTGTGTAGCACAAAGCAGTTTCATTATTGCTGAATATAGTGTAAATCTTTTTACACTTGTTAAAATTGTTTCAAATAGCTTCTGTCATATGGTAATTTTGAATGATGATTGTAATGTTATAGTACATACACAGATATAGTAAAGGTTAACCTGTATGGTAGATTGCAACAGCTGTACATACTGGTAGATTTAGTATATTTCTAGTGCTTAGTTGTGTTTTGTTGTTCTAGTCTGCTATGTCAGCTCACCCTACCTCACTGAGATTCCTCATCAAAATCACTAAATAAATCACTGGAACATATACCAGCCTTGTCTTATATATACACCTAGGAGTCACAAACAGGTTTAGTCAGTATAACTTGTGTTCAACCAGTCCGGACTCCGGACCCACCTCAATGGCAGAGTGACTAAGTTTGTTGGTTTGAAATCACTGAAATATCTCTTCTTTTGCAGTCTTGGATTCGAGCCCATTACCTTGAATCTTTTAGTGAAAAAGAGTTTCTTTCTAGTACTGACCATAAGAACAATGGTTTGGCTAACCCCTGTAAACTTAAATACTGGAGGGCCATGATAGTCCTATATCACTCACCTAGGCACCATTGGTCAACCAGTGTCACAGAAAAAAAAGTAGAAATACAGTAGACTGTATTCCTTTCGTAGAGGTTCATGCAGGGAACACCCTTGACAAGTTTCATCAGCATTGGCCAAGTGGTATTTCAGAGATGTTGTTTGAAGGAAATGGTGGCCAGACTGAGTGGTCACAATAGCTAATAATCAGGCAGATTGTCACAGCAGTTTGTGTCTACTAAGGTATATAAACTGTGTATATAATGCTGACTGGACCTGAAGAAGATATGTACATAAATGCACACACAAAAATTATGTTGATTACAGTCAAGGTTTCTTGTTCAATAAATCTTTTTATCAATTTTTTTATTGGGCAAGTCTTTTAGCAACATGGCTGATATGAGAACAAAAAATCTTTCTTAAGTTTATTTACAAACATAACACATCAACAGCAACTATTTCAGTACATGTACTGCAATGACATCAATCTTTAGTTCACAGAACGCTTTTGACTTAGTTTCTTCCAATAAGGCTTGCTGAACAAATTTACAACTCTACATCCGAGAACAGCCAATGGCTAATGTCCCTCACAGAGGACTTGCATGCAAAAGAGACAAAAATGAGTTAAGTAACAAACAAAATAACACCCAGCCTTGGCCCGACAATTTCAAATGCTACATATCAATCACAGTCATGTGACTGCCCTATCATCTGGACTTCTACATAACAAGAAATAAAAAATATTAATATTACACAATAATAAAGCTATGCACCTTCATACTAGTTAAAACATAACATAATGCTGGCAAAGGTATAGAATAAGCTTTAAATATAAGCATTCTTATTGGACAATTCAGTCCCAGTATTTTGGAAGGGTTCCATATCATATCACATTATATTGCACAATTTAAAAGTCTGTATCTGTATAAAACTGAATTTTAAGCAAAGGGAATACATGAACAATTAGTTAAAAACTTTTAAGAATTGACAAAAGCTTTTTCATCAATAACTGAATACAGATAAAAATGGTATAAACAAGAGCTGTCCCTCACAAGTGACCAATGCCCCCGAAAGAGGTGCCTCACAGTCTGTGTCCTCTCCATGTGCTCAATAAATGTGCTATGTAATTTTAAAATCCTTCCATGCATGACAGAGTAATCATGCATACAGTATTCCATTACTTTAAACACTAAGTGTGACCTTGACCTTTGAGGTAGGGACTTGGGTCTTGCACGCGACACATCCGCTTGATGTGCTAGACATTTGTGCCAAATTATTTTAAAATCCTTCAAGGCATGACAAAGTTACAGTCTGGACACGAATGTGTGCATATATGCATATATAGAGGAATCCATTACCTTCAAACTCTAAGTGTGACCTTGACCTTTGAGCTAGGGACGTGGGTCTTGCACGCGACACGTCGTCTTGATGTGCTAGACATTTGTGCCAAGTTATTTTAAAATCCTTCAATGCATGACAAAGTTACAGTCCGGACACGAATGTGTGCATATATGCATATATAGAGGAATCCATTACCTTCAAACTCTAAGTATGACCTTGACCTTTGAGCTAGGGACGTGGGTCTTGCACGCGACACGTCGTCTTGATGTGCTAGACATGTGTGCCAAGTTATTTTAAAATCCTTCAATGCATGACAAAGTTACAGTCCGGACACGAATTTGTAAGTGGGGACGCACGGACGGACGGACAGACGGTGCGATTTTAATATGCCACCCTTCGGGGGCATAAAAAAACAATACCCCAAGGGTTTCATTAAAACTGCAAAAACGTAAATACTATTGTTATAACAAAAATTAGAATACAAGAACAGTGGATGATAGTCTTCGATTATATATGTGAAGTACATTGTTGGTATGGTAAAACTCAGACACCTTGTCCACTTGTGTTGATGGATGATGGAAGAAATTCCTTTTTCCAACAAAACGGAGACAAAACCAAAGATACTGAATAACAAACATGCAGTGATTGTTGCATTGTATCAAACTGATAGCATATAACTGATGACCTTCATCTACCTATATAGTTTGACAAGATTAATGCTTTATAGTCTTATACTGGGTACACAAAAGGCAAAGCCTTTATACCTGTCTGATATACAACACCCCGGCTCCAAATATGTTTCTTCACAAAATAACTTTCTCTTTAAGTACATGCATTTCAAAGAGCAGTTGTACAAAGCATTTTAAGGTATGAAAATACAGCCAATAATAATTTAATGTCCTCCATTGGAGGAAATCCATTGTAATAAGCTCATACAATGAGTATTAAGAAAATATCTAAAAATAAACCTTTTCACTTGTAACATACCTGTAAAATGTGTAGTAGGTAATATCAGATATTGTTACATTACTTTGACTGTTAGCGGACATTAGTACACACATTATATGGAAAATGGACAATAATACTGTTATGAGATCAATGGTAACATTTCCCATAAGAATCACAGACGTTTATTATTTCTCTTGTTTTAAAAGACAGATTAATATCCCTTACATCTCTTACAGTATTTACTCCAGGCTGGAATATCACAATCATCACAGAATGCTGAACAATTACATGTAATACTAATGCTTACACTGTTAATCAGAAGTGTGTTTGTCCAGTAACAAAACTATTGAAACTGAAGAATTCTCTTGCAGCAATTTCAAAGATTTATCACTATTGGGAAACTGCAAAACAAGATTTGTGTGACTGTATAAAGGTGCTTGCAATTAGGGGTGACACATTTACACGTGTACATAGAAGCGTTTTGATTAGCAGCGCTAAATGTTTAGTAACTTGGGTATCCGTTTACACATAAAATAACACATACAACAGCTTAATTAATAACATCTACCTTGTTATTGAACCGGACTACGTACTACAACTTATATCAGTCACATGATTGAAATTATATGTATTATATATGGTCGCTGAATTTGTATTCATGTATCGGGGCAACTGGACGTCTATATAGCTATAAATGATTACGTATCTAAAACGGCAGACATATTTAAACAGGTATGTAACATTTGTTACTTCAAAGAATATTGTTTTGAACGCAGCATGTATGATGATTTACTGAAACTGATGTAAACAACGTGTAAACGGATCCGCTTCGTTTAGCGATAGACGTGTACACGTTTACCAAATTCCCTAAATGTGACACCCCTACTTGCAATACTACTCCTCTACAGGACAGTATAATAATGAGGGTATATATAACCATTTGACCACATGAATCATAACTTTCAAAAATATTACCCTGTCCTCCACAGAAGAATAGAAGAGTCAACTGTATTTGTTTCACTATTTCATTCCAGTATTCTTAAAAATTCTTGCACAGTTACAACTATTCTACAAAAAAAAATTGCTACTGTGTGGAGTAGTCATTCTTGGGCAGTCAATTATCTATATTTAGCTTAATCTCTGTAACTATATTCTGTACCATTTTACATACTAAAATGTTAACTGCTTTATTTATTCTAAGTTATCAAGACTATGTTTCATTTTGTATATAGTTACCTTCAATGTTGTTTGCATGTGACTTTTTTCTATAAGGGGAGGTCCTTAACATGATCTATTTTAGTGGGAGGCCCTCTCATCTATAAATGCCTAGCTAGTAGCAACTTATAATGAAATAAAACTAACAATATTGTATTCTTTTCCTCATTTCACATTAAATACAGGAAAAACATTTTTCTCTTTTCTCGTTTACTGCCACTCAATTTATAATGAGGCTTTCAGGTGCATGACCCTGGTGCCGGGTCTTGTGGCATCTACCACAGTCCAACGGTGACTCGGCTCAAAATCCTTCTTTGCAACGTCTTTGATCAGCTTTACCATGGACTTCAAAACGTAGTCGCAATTCTCCTTGTTAAAACACATTGGAGGCTTCATCTTTACAACATTGTCATACGGTCCATCTGTACTCAACAGAATCCGGTAATCTTCCTTCATTCTATGCACAAAAGATAAAACATGATCATGATAATGATGCATAGCAAGTCAACTGTGAAATGGAAAACAAGGTTTAAACAAGTCAATCTGAAAGACAGCTATATCTTCTCACCTAATGATGGAAAGTAGAGGGGATAACCTTGATCACTCATCCGGGAGGTTGCGGGTTTGAGCCCCACTGGGGTCACGACCGTACTTCCTCATATGACACCAGTACTGGTTTTTCAAGGAAGCAGACTCGAGAGTGACTCGATAAGCTACAAGCTTTCTTCACAATCAAGCTAAAATAAATTAGTATAAACTAAACTAAGGGTGACCTTCACCTTAAGTCGGCCAAGTTGGAACATGAGATCAGCAAATAGTCTTGAAGAGATAAACATTTGACCAAAGTTTCATGAAAATGCAAGGGATATAGAGGTTATGGCACAGACACAACAAGCAATTTCATTGAATTTATATTCCCTGCTAAATGAAAAAAGTAACTGAAAATGAATGACTGGAAAGTGTATAGGTTTGTCTATTTCAGATAAAAAAAGCATTTTTAAAATTAAACCACCCCATTGGGGCCTCATCTCTGAGAGTTATTATTTTTCTGCATCTTTGTCATACAGAACTCAGCTGCTGTTGCCAGTTAAATTAAATCAGCACTGCAAGTTTCAGAAAACAAATATTCTGAAGTTCCTATATAGAATAATTAAGAAAAGTGCTACACCCCTTTGAAGGCCTCAATTCTAAAAATATCCAGGGCGTGGATATAAGAAAGGGTGATTATTTAATTGAGTCAATTACAATTTAATTTTTATAATAGGTTCCAGAGAATTAGAATTTTAATGTTTTCATATTGAATATAGAAGAAAATAACAATTAAAGGGCAATAACTCTGAAGATACTGAGCCAGTCTTGAAACAAGAGCTGTCAGTAGGACAGCGCGCTCGACTTTTTTAGTGCTTGCCAATAAAACAAAACTTTGACAGTTAAAGGCACACAAGACTTTAACTAGGAATTTCTAAGTACAAATCAAGAAACATTTTCACAGAGTTATCTTCTCTTGCTTACAGATAGGTCTCATGATGGCACATAAGTACTCCAACTTTCAAAGTAATATCTCAAATGGTTAAGTCAACAAGTGGACAAGAATGAAAATTAAATTTTAACTGAGTTTCTAAGACAAAAAGGGCCATAATTCAAATAAAATCCTTGACAGAATTACCTTCTCCTGCCCATGTTTTGGGATCATGATGGTAAACAAGTATTCAAACTTTCAAAGTAATATCTCGAACAGTTTAGTCAAAAAGTGGACTGGTACGAAAAACTTTACCAAGATTCTTAGTCGATAAAGGGGCTTAATTTTTAAAACAAATCCCTCACAGAGTTACCTTCTCTTGCCTACAGATGGGGGTAATGATGTAAACAAGCATTCAAAGTTTCAAAGCAATATCTCAAAGGGTTAAGGCAATAAGTGGATTTTACCCATATTCAAAGTATTTTCTAAGTAAAAAAGGGGCATAATTCTGTCAAAAACCTTGACAGAGTTATGTACTCTTGTCTGTTGATGTAGGTCATGATGGTAAACAAGTATGGTTAGTTTCAAAGCAATACCTCCAATGGTTTTGAAATAAAGTGAGGTGGTACGAAAAACTTAACCAAGCTCAATACACTTTCTAAGTCAAAAAAGGGCCATAATTCTGCCAAAAACCTTGACAGAGTTATGTACTCTTGTCTATAGATGGAGGTTATGATGGTAAACAAGTATGGTAAGTTTCAAAGCCATACCTCCAATACTTTTGAAATAAAGTGGGGTGGTACGAAAAACTTAACCAAGGTGTGACGCCAACGCCGACGCCGGGGCAAGTAGGATAGTTCCCCTTTTCATAGAAAAGTCGAGCTAAAAAGTTGTGCCCACGCCACAGCATTATGCTATTGTATACTTATTTTAAGTTTCGTAAAATTCTATCCATTGGTTCCTTAGTTATGGCTCCAGACGGATGGACGGACAATGCCCAAAACAATATACCTCCGCCTTTGGCAGGGGATAAAAAACCAATGACCCTTAAGAATTCAAAAATGCTGACAAAAGAAGACTAAATAAGCTCCTTACAGGTGATGAAACATAGATCTATTATTTTGAACCACAAAGACGAGAAAAGGACAAGAAAGACTCATTATCCAAACTGGTGCTAACATGATTTTCTTCAATTTCAGAGGTACTGTTAAGCCAATACCCAGTGCACCTGGCAGATCTGTTACTGGAAAGTTTTACAAGATTGGGTATTGAAATCAGTGAAAAAACATTACATCAAACTACATCCATAAACTGGTTTTGAGTTGGACTTATTTTATGCATGACAATGTGTCTGCACACAAGAATAATATTGTGCAGCAGTTGTACATAGCTTAAATAATTGCTGTACTCGCCAGACTGGAGTCCATGTGACTTATTTCTCTATACTTTACTGAAAAGGTGCTTGCTGGGCATAGCTACAGCTCCAAAAACACTCTTGGCAGTGTTGTGTATAAGTGTCTGCAGAGTAGACCAAGGGCAGACTATTCTGCAGAGTAGACCATGGGCAGACCATTCTCCAGAGTAGACCAAGGACAGACCATTATGCAGAGTAGACCAAGGACAGACCATTCTTCAGAATAGACCAAGGACAGACCATTCTGCAGAGTAGACCATGGGCAGACTACTCTGTGGCTTATAGGTCATGGATATCTTGAATGGAAAAGCTTTTTTCTTTTCAGGGAAAATAAAAGGATTGCTATCAGAAATTTATTGTTTATCAGCTTCAGTCCTACTTTAAAAGGCCCGTTTCAAATTCAATTTTTTAATTACCGCTCATAAATAGATATGAGATCATGTTTATTGAAATGAAAATAATATGAAACCACAATTTCATGATTTATTTGCACTAAATTTTGTTCCCTAACCTACTTTTTCACAATGTATTTGGCTTCCTCAGTAGCCGGTTCCCTTGTTTTCCTGCTCCTCACTAAATCAAAGCCGATGAACAATCCATGCCCCCTAACAGCTCCAATAATTTCATAATCCTCCATCAATTTGGACCCCTGCTGCATCATATAGTTACCAACTTCCAGTGCATGCTTCTGCAGGCCCTCTCTCTCCATGACATCTAACACTGCTAGGGCAATAGCACATGACACAGGATTCCCACCAAACTGTCAGGAAAACATTTAAAATACATCTCAAACAATTCTGTACACACCTGCTGTCCAACACAACTTTAACATTACACAAAATCTAGAATAGTTCAGAACTGACAATTTCGATATTCTCTAAATGTCAGATTTATAGTGAGGGTACCAAATCATACATATAAATGAATGAACAGACACACATTAATACTTTATACAAGTTCTAAAATAAATCATCTATCTCACTTGTGTGTCAAGTGACAGTCAATACAGTATTACCATGACAGGTTGCAGTAATAACACTTCTCTGGGGACTGCCTTTTCTGGTTGTATATAATTCATAATCAAATAATTTGTTAGTTTAATGTGAAAAAAATGGCAAGACTCAAATGAGCAAGTCTGAGTTTTCAAAACTTACAGTATTGAAGTATTGCATTCCGCATTGTTTGAAGGCCTCGGAGATTTCGCGTGTCGTTACAACAGCTGATACAGGATGACCGTTACCCATCGGCTTACCCATCGTCACGATATCAGGCACAACATCTGAAAATACAGAAATCAGGAAGTAGGAGTCTATGACTGTGATCCAAATCTACTTCAGTGGTCTTCCTGTGGTCTACCAGAGACATCAATAAATCAACAGGCTTTAGAGCCAAATAGTAGCACATTTGCCAATTGTTTAGATTTACAGATTTCAAAATATTTGTCTGGCACACTTGTGCATAAGATAGAGAAATTCACCTTGTGTCTGAAATGCCCAGAAGTGACTCCCAACACGTCCAAATCCAACCTGGACCTCGTCTGCGATACACACACCACCTGCCGCCCTCACATGTCTGAAAACATTACAACTGTGAATATCCTACATGGAAACAGTTGATAGCAATACTGGCAAACAGTTGATGTCAAACTTCATGTGCTACTTCAAACACTACACAATGGTCATGATGATAACTGTAATAATGAAACAGAAATGAAACAGGCATTAAACATTATGTACTAATGGTCATGTGGAGGTTGAGAGTTCTGCTCCTGATGATGATGATGATGATGACACTGATGATGACATTGAGGATGAAAATGAGGATGATGAAAATAGTGACTATAACTCTTACTGCTATAATATGAACTAGAGTAAAACTGTTAATAAGAATGATGATGATGATGATGGTACTAATTGTGATGATGATGATGATGATGATGATGATGATGATGATGATGATGATGATGATGAAAACCATAAATGTAATAGTGATGTCAGATGTTTTATCTGACAGTAATGTCTGCCTTACATATGAAAATAACTTTTATGTTAAAAATAAACACATTCAAGAACATGCGTGTATATAATTTTGATCTAGTTTGCATTCATGTGGAGCACTGAAAAAAAACCTTCAACTGTGCATATGAGATGACAACCTGTCACTGTTCTCTGCCTGTATGATATCACAAAATAAAGTACTTCAAGGTCACTGACCAACATTGAGGGCAAAGTTGTGAGATAAAGTCGGTCAATCTTACTATTGACTGTCTTGTATAATATCAAAATTCCTCCTTCAGAAATAAACATGATAACCCATTTCCATATGTGAGTAAAGGTCAGTATTTGACTATTTATGATAACTCACTATGATTGTACTTCTCAAAATGATAGGTCATAAAGTACACAAATATAACATGTCTGGAATCTGGAGCAAGATTCTGTCAATCTGTTTACTTCTCGTTTCTCTGTTTAGGAAACTTTCAGGGAATGGAAAATTTCATGAAGGGGACCATTGAATTTTTTCTGCCATATTTTGTACATTTTCACTACTTGAAATAATTTTAATCACAGCAGCATAATACACTTCATGTAAACAAGTTAAGATAAAAACAGGATTAAAGCAGACTATGCCAGTTAGTATCTTCATCAAAGTCACATTGCAAAAATACCTGTACAATACCAAGTTATATCTCGCCAACTTTTCTCACAACCAGGACTTCAGATGACAGCCTCAAGTTTATGTTGGTCTATTTCTAGTATTCTGTTTGTGACAGCATTATCTATGCACTTTATCTTTTGTCAAACTCTTGCAAAAAAGTACAAAAAATGTACTTGAAACAAGGTAAAATAATGTGGGTTTTTTTTGCATATTTTCTTTTTCATTTTATTAATATCTTAAAGCGACTGCACTCCAGATGGACAAGTTACGCTAAAAAAAGAAAATTTTCAATTTCAAGAAAACAATTGTCATTACTGTATCAGGGGCATTGTATTATGATAACGTGACAAGTTTTCTAACAAAAGAAACAATTAGAATGTGTTGTTTTGCTTACTTTTATTGTAGAATATATCACCCCGTGACTAACGGGGTGGGCTCTTTGGTATATCAATATTTTTAACTCGCATCAAATCAGCTGACTCTGTAGTGTAGTAGGTTAAGCCCCTGTAAATTTTTTGTAAGCGCAGAGATCCAAGTTCAAAACCTGGCTCGGGTAAATATTTTTTTTCTACCTTTATTTTTAGCTCTTACACAAAGAAAATAATCTTGATGCTGACAAATTGAATATATATTGATTTTACCAAAAAATTAAAATTTACTAAGAATTTGGAGTGCAGTCGCTTTAAACCTATTCAAAGTAACTAAAAAAGATAATTTGTGTCATAAAATGAAAACTACAAAAATGCATTTGTTTTTAAGGTAAAAATGAAAAATATGTAAAATTAAACATGGATGTTTTTATGCAAGCTTTTATTTTATTCATTTTATACACTGTATGTAGATTATAACATGGGGTTGTAAACATTTATTCTTAATATAACATCCAATGTTTGTGTTGGTTATTGTTTGTAAACATTGCTAATGTATGTCGATACTACCATAAAACATGTTAAAAACATCAGTACAGTATCTGTAGATACAAGGACTGTGATGTTGGACAGGCTTAATACATGTCTGACCTGGACTCTATCTCAAGTTACCAGTATAGTTACATCTTGTACCGGACACCATTCAAAACTTGGGCAGTAAGACAGAATGAGTGTTTACCAAAATCAACTCATTCAAAAGTAATAGAGTGTTACAGAATTCCCTCATTGTTTAGTGAGATGTTGTGTGTCATGTTGATTTTGTTTTTATTTGGCGGAGACTGGGGGGAGGTGGGAGAGGGGGGGGGGGGGGGGATTTGCAGGCAATTTACATAATCATCATTATTCTTGAGAAAGGCCAGTACAAGCCTGCAATCCTGTAACTGCCAATTTTCTTGCATAAAGAGCCAGTAAGCGATTCAGTGATGTTAAATCAGCCACCTCAACCATTTATCCAAGGTAAGTCTGTCTAAAGGATGTTTAGTATAGTTTCCTATAATATGAACATACGGCCAAAATTTTCAATTTCGTAGAATTTCTTCAAACTTGGAATTATTACTGAGAATCAAGTTTGAAACAGAAATCTGAAAAAAAATCATAGGTCATCGACCTTGATTTTGAATCATCTGCCATTGAATACACCATTTTGTTAGGTTTTCTGATTTTCAAGGGCAGATAATTCAAGGTCAAGGCTTTAACTCCTTGTCTTCTCAAAAGAATAAACTTAATGTTGCATTTCAGATGTCTGAGACAAAGAAGGTCTAATTATGTCATATATCATCAATGTAATAATCTGACGGTGAACTTCTCACATTTTGTTGTTAACATCAGTATATTTCTCCTGCTATATATATCCATGAACCATACTAGTTAATCAGAACATGCATATATTTCACACTTAATTCTTGGGGTTTTTTTTCAACATTATAATATATTATTATTACTATTATTATTATCATTTTATTATATTTTATAATTCTTATTATTACCTCTACTACTTTGTTTTACTATTGTTATTATTATCATGTAAGTATACACTTCCTGCACTATTTGTTAGAGGTTTACACACCTCAGAGAATAAGCATGCATATAACTCACACAAACTGAACCTTTATCTGCACTTAAACAAGCCTTAAAGAAACAGAAAAATGTAAAGTAAATACCAGACATTATCAAACACCAACTCACAGTCATTATGACCAAATGAAATAAACTGAACATAAACAGCTGCATTATCATAAACATTTCTGGCACTGACAAAGGTTATAAAACATAGCATGCATAACAAATACTGTAAAAGTCTTTATATATTTCAAAGTTGTTTATTTCGTGATTTTCTATTCATTCAAGAGTTTTTTAATTCGGCAGTGAGCACTGTTTCATATATAATCATTGTTTGCTTGCTAGTTTAACGAGTTTGATGAATATGTGAAGTACCTATTTTTATAAAAAAAGAAAAGTAAAAGCCTCGCGATAAAAACAACTTTTACAATATTGAAGAGATTAAAGTAAACTATATCTGAACCCCCCCCTCAACAATCACCTTGACTTTTTATCATCATGGCAAAAAAAGTATTTGTTCACAACTGCCCTGTCCTTGTATTTATTTTGCAAAAACATGAATACTGTAAACTGGGTTATTTTTGTGTGATGAAAATTTTGCAAGTTGTGAGCAGACAGACGAGCGTGCAAAGGAGAAATATGTGAAAGTAAATGTACGTGAAATTAATTTTTTGCAAGATTTTTAAATAAAGGAAGTGAAAATAGCGAAAGTCTTTAAAAAGACTTAGTTTAATACCTGTATATATAGCATCCAACTGTTCATTTCCTAACATGATTGGTTAGTCATTTAAAAATCACCTAAAACTTACCTGTAAACCTTCCTCAAGTATCCAGGGGGAAACACAATCTGCCCGCCACAACTTTGCATCGATTCTGATATAAAACAGCAGACATTTTTACCTCGTGCTTGAATCACCTTACATATGTCTGCCACTTCATTTGCATATTTCTCAGCCATATCTTCCCCTGGATGGTCACAGTCTGCATACTTTCCTCTATACGTGTCCGGACACGGAGTCTACAAAACCAAAATTTATAGGCAACTGAATTCTCTGACCATGCATGTAACTGAAAATCTGTGTACCCTAAAACAAAGATTCATCTGGCCTAGTGATTGTAGACAAGTTTTTTCTAAAGTTTTATCTTAAATTTCGAAAACAGAGGATGGGCTATGGATGCCAATCAAGAGATCTTTCACAAAAACTTCACCTTTAAGCTAAAATCGATCTGTCTTCTTTGCTAATGTCAGACTGGAGACAAAACCACTAGACAGACATACAATGCCCTAGGACAACTAGAGAAATGTAAATAAATCTACTTTAATTAGATGTACAATGGCTTTTAAACTGTATCAAAAATACAATTTATTGTTTACCACATAGACGTGGGGCGGACATGTATGTACTCCATCTGTCTGTACCTTCCACTTGTATGGACTGACATCTATTGTTGTTGAAACGTGTCCATGGTAGGCACTGAAATAACATTTGAAACTTCTTAAAAACTTAAATAACTTTTTTTTCTTCCTCATTGTACTCACGCTAGAAAATTTAACACATTCAGAAACATACTGTATTATAGCTTATTTTAATGTAGAGACCCAAGGAGCTTTTCTCATCATTTACTTCCAAATAGATCGGTCCTACCATAGCGATACACATGCACTAAACTCAAACCTATGACCCAGGACCAATCAGTATTGTCATTAAATCTGCAGTGTGAAAAATGGGCATTTACTCAGTGAAATACAGTATAACCTGTCTTATCTGGCACCCTATGGGACCTGTGAATATTCTAGGTTTTGATTTATACAAGTCCCTGGGATGCACATTTTTTGAAACGAGTAACTTTCAAAAAAAGTAAGAACGAAATGTATAAATTAATGTAAACATCATCAATAACAATCAGTAAACATATTGAGGATCAACCAAAGGACAAATAGGGCACAAAGTTGCGTTCACGTGCGTCACTTTGCTACATTCCTAGATCAAAGCGAAATTGGAATTGCCTACAATGTTTGGAAAATTGCTATGATGCAATTGACTTAATTGAAACATTACAGATCTCACTGACATGGAGTATACAAAGTGTCACACATGTGTGTTGTAATGTACAATGTAGATTATCTCAAGTTCCTGATTGAAAACAAAACAAGTGACCTAGATCTTTTTAACAATTATGACACAATTTCAAATTTCTCATACATTTTTTAGATATATATGTTTGCCCATGGTTCCAATCAAGCTCCTGGATGCCATGTTTACTCATGAATCAAAACAACTTGAACAATTTTGGTTAATGGTTCTCTGCATATTTTGGTACTTCCAGACAAAAATTTTTTTTAAATGTAACCGCAGCCTCTTTTCCTTCTTTTTTTTTTTTAATCTTGGAATGTTTAGAAAGTTATATAGGATTGTTGTTTGGGTGGATTGGAATATATCTCACCGAGAAGTGATACAATTGTAAATTTTCACGGGGGCGGGGGGGGGGGGTTAAAATGTGAAAATTGTATCACTTGAGGAATGTTCCATATCCCTCAAAACAAACAAATTTCTTTTTTTTAGCTAAATATTAAAACAAAAACAAAATTATGTATATGCACTACTTAAAAAAGTAGTTCCGGCAGACCTATATCACCCACACTGTGACTGATATGAAATCTATATCATCACTCTATATTTCACTGATATAACACAGTATTTCATTAGTTAGCATTAAATAAATGGATATAGCATACTCTGGATATAAGGAATATATATAAATGGTCCCAATAAGTTTGTTATATCCATTGTTTACTGTAGACTAGTATAAAGCTGTTACATACTGATCCATTGTGATGATATCTCTCGCCTTTGTGTAGTGCCTGGCCATTCTCATTGCTAAATCATTCGCCTCAGATCTGTAATATAGACAACTGTGTCTCATGTATTCGGGTGACATAAACCAGAGTCATAAAATATTGCTCCTAAAATAATACAGCTGATTCACTCACTATAAATAAAATAAGAGGCTATCATAATTCATATGACAGGAAGTAAATTTTCACTGCACCAAAACTATAAATTCACTGAACATGTTTATGTCATTCAATAGTAAATAGGTTGGGCAGTTCATTGTTTATGCGGCTAAATGAACCAAACTTAAAATGTTTCCAACACTCTTCAGTTCCTTCCAGCACTACCTGAACTCTTCAATTGGTATATTGTAAACATTCTGCTGCATGCAACTCTGAACAAATGCAAGTTACAAAAGACCAACGAAGAGCTTTAGTAATCTGGGATCCTCGAGTTACTGATACTGGAGTTAATGAAGTTTTACTGTATATCAACATTCTTACTCTCTCCAGATTATTAGATCATTTCAGAGAGCTTGTTTCTATTTGTTCATAAGTTTTATTTTACCTCTTAACCTCAAGTAATAACCTGGTCTGGCCTGCAGGGTGATGCCTCAAGCATTTTAAAGTTTGAGCACAAGCTGGGCTCAAAGGATTAGAAGCCCCTTACTATGTCTGTTTGGTAGAGGGGAGAGGGGGCAGAGAGGGGCAAAGTTCCCCTTAAGCTTTAGGCTCTCTGAATAGATAAAATAGAAGACGTCTGTCACTGATTTTTACAAAGAGGTGTATTAAAAATGTACCAGGTCTGTCTTCTACAGGCAAAACACACATATACTGTAATTGAATATTACCCAGAATTACACATATAGACAACATTCAATCTCTCTGGGAGCGTTGCAGTAATTCTTTCTGCAAGTTTCACGATGTTGTCATGAAGGTAGCGACTGTTTGTATTCAGTACTTTCATCTGCTGGTACCCAGCTTCCACAACGGCTGGATGACTGTGGCCCACTGAAATATCACACAAATGCAACAATAATTCAAGGAAAACGAAAACAGTGGAAAACTGAAATTTCAATAGCTATAACATTAATTTGAGAGAACAAAACTGTTAAACAGTGTCCAACTGAAATGTCAAACATTGTATTCCAATATAGAAGACAATGTGAAGCGACTGTAACAGGGATTCTGCTATAGATGACAATAGCTCACTGAAACTTAACTTTTCTTTCAATGTGATGAAAATAGCCCCACAAGAATGGCTTCCTGGATAAGTTAACATAATGTTAATGGAATATATTCTAAAATTAGTTGTCTAGAGTTACAAACCTTTGACAATATTATATCTAATTCAGACATGTGACATTCACAACCTGTCAACTTGTTTACTGTTGAATCATCATTTTTGCTTATTGAGAGATGGAAAGATCTTGGCAAATATAAAATGTTTTTGTACATTTTTTATTTTCAAAAATTGGAAATCCACAAATTTAAACACCCATAAAATTGTCTTTTGATAAAAATCCGCAAAATTTCATACTGACGAATTTAGATACAAGAGCTGTCTCATGACAGCACGCTCGACTATTCGAAAGCTTGTCAGTAAAATGGGTTTTTTTGTCTAAGAACAGGACTGGTGTATTGTGTAATTGTCTATAAGAATTAAGGTCAAAGATATGAAACTTGTTCAAACACCTTTGTAAATGTACATTACGTTTAAAGCCTTACCCTCGATTCTGTAAGCCAACTGGAAGGAGGAGGGGAGGGGGGTGGGGGATAATTTCAAAGAAATACAGGACCTTGTATATTTGATCATGAATAACTTTGTAACATTTCAAAGTTGATATGCATAAAATAAAAAAGCATAACTGCTGCATGCTGCATAATTATTTTATGACATTTCAAAAATAAACAATTTCGAGTATTTCAGTCTGGTAAAAACTGTGAAAAAATTCTAAGTTAAAAAGGGGCATAAATCTGTCAAAAATCAAAAACAGTGGTGAAGAAGTTGATAGTAAAAATACGTTTTAAGTTTCAAGTCAATATGTTCGATAGTATTCAAGATATTAGACTTTATAAAAATCTTAAACCAAAAATTCTAAGTTGAAAAGGGACATAAATCTGTCAAAAATCAAAACAGAGTTATGGGGATTGTTTCCTTGGGTGTAGATGTTGATGGTAAAGATATATATTGAGTTTGAAGTCAAGACCTTTGATAGTAATCAAGATATTTGACTTTATAAAAAACTTTAACCAAAAGTTTTAAGTTAAAAAGGGGCATAAATCTGTCAAAAATCAAAACAGAGTTATGGGGATTGTTTCCTCAGGTGTAGATGTTGATGGTAAAGATATATATTGAGTTTCAAGTCAAGACCTTTGATAGTATTCAAGATATTTGACTTAATAAAAAACTTTAACCAAAAATTCTAAGTTAAAAAGGGGCATAAATCTGTCAAAAATCAAAACAAAGTTATGGGGATTGTTTCCTTAGGTGTAGATGTTGATGGTAAAGATATATATTGAGTTTCATGTCAATACCTTTCATAATATTCAAGATATTTGACTTTATAAAAAACTTTAACCAACGCAGATGTCAACCCTCCTTATTCTTCGAATAGTCAAGCTAAAAATGCAGTTTTTACACGGTTTTCATTCATAATTACATCTGTATTTGGAAACAGATAGGAACTTTATTTGTATCATTGGTAGTCATGTACATGTAGATAATTGTATTACCTACAATTTAAGACCACAACCATGTTAACAGGACAATAAATGAATTCACAGGAGCTGTTAGATCTTCAAACATATGGAAAATTTAAAAGAAATCCTTGTTTTACTACCGCATTTCGAATGCATTCATGCTCTGTATTTTCTCCAATGATGATGCTACATTTACCGTATGTACGATACATGTAAGTGTATGTCTGTCTCATAGCTAAACTTTTAAAGACCACAACCATTAAATTTCTGTATGTCGTATGTTTTTATACAGTAACTATATTTACTTCAGTGATGTAATCATATTTATACAATGGGAAGGGACCATAACACGATGTACAATATTCATATCGTATTTTTGCATCGTATCATCCTGTCTTTGCATTGAAATATATTATCATCCCTTCAGATCGTGTTTTCCTGTCTTTGTTTAGATATAACGCATGTTTTTGCGTGTTATAACATCTGCAGAATTCTGAGGGATACTTGGTGCCTGAGTCCGTCATGGTGAGGGCACCAACATACCCCGAGGGTTTCTGCAGGCATTGTAACACAAAGAAACGCTCTAACTGGCATGACCCTCAACAAAGCACGGAACAACATCCGTGTTGTTTACGTCATATTTATGATGTCACTAGTGGTTTAAGCCCGGCACTGTTGACTCCCTGCTTGATGAAAGACTTGGAAGATAGGTACATTGTTTACAATGGCCCTGTAATGCACATAAATAAAAACAGGTTATAACAGCCCCTGAATCTTCCCACATTTTTTCTCCTGTTAAAATACTGGCAAAATGGGCAAAAACAGCACATTTTATGCTAGATTATCATTTTATCTTAAATCCGCCCAAGTCGAAGTGGCAAAACAATGATGGGCCTAACAGAAGTTACAGAACACCATAATCAAAGCCCTTTTAAAGTTTTATTAATGCCATTTTAACCTGTCAAGGTTACAAAATAGACATTCAATAATTTCCTCCTTAAATTCTCAATTTGCATATATATTAAATGTTTGATATGATCATCCATCTATAATAAGACACACACAAAAAGTGGTGAAATCAAACTTTAAATGTAGCAAGACATTTATCAATCTATTTTCCATCTCAAGATAAGTAAACTTTTTGCATAAATTATGTATGATACATACAGTCAAACCTGTGTAAAGACCACGTCCGAATAGAGACCACATTTATCAATCTATTTTCCATCTCAAGATAAGTAAACTTTTTGCATAAATTATGTATGATACATACAGTCAAACCTGTGTAAAGACCACGTCCGAATAGAGACCACATTTATCAATCTATTTTCCATCTCAAGATAAGTAAACTTTTTGCATAAATTATGTATGATACATACAGTCAAACCTGTGTAAAGACCACGTCCGAATAGAGACCACCCTGCGAATAAAGACCAGCAGGGAGATCACCGTGCACTATTAATTTATAATAGTCACACCTGTGAATAAAGACCACCTGCAAACAAAGACCACAATTGTAGCTTCCCAACAGTGGTCTTTGTTCACAGGTCTGACGTTATATATATATTGACCTGACAGTCATAAATGTCAATATTTTTTGGCTTTGTAATTTTATTCACTGTTTATATTTGAGGACACCAAAAACATGTTATCACAGTACATACAGTGGAAATAAGAAATAAAAATATACAACAGCTGTTGGCAAAAGTAATGCCCTCCCATATATATTAAAACTAAGTAACAGCTTTTCTAGAATTACTACAAAATGTACTGAACTTGACTAAATACCCAAACAATTTCTTATCATTAAACGATGACTTAATATATTAACCTAAATATGGTGAACATTTTTGCTGTGTTATTTTGAAAGCTTGCAAGAAGTTAAAAGATATAGAGGATACTTGTTGGTTTCGGTGTAAGATCACGTTATAATTTCACCAAATTCACCGCAGCCACAAGTGAAAATAACAACTTTTGGTGTTCACAAATGAAATTAAAGTGATATTACACCGATACCAACACTTCTGTTTATTTTATGGTTAAAACTCTACTTTTATTGAGTTTGTTTCTATAAAATAGTGAAAATCACGGGAAACGTCATCAAAAAAACATAGTGAAATGACATCATTTTAACGACGTCATCGTCGCATGGTTTCCAGCATTAATTACGCTCAGTATATGTGACCTTTACCTAGAGCTGGCTGTTGATGGCTGAAACATAGCTAGCTAGCTAGACTCTGCACATTGTCTTGAAGCAATAAAATTTTGACCCTAGCTTCAAGAAGATGTCGTTTGAAGGAAATGGTGGACGGACGAACAGACGGACGGAATGCGATCCTAATAGCTCACTCTGGCACTTTGTGCCAGGTGAGCTAAAAAGCATTAGGATACGAGAATGTCACTGTTAAATGATTTGTTATACATTTGTATTAAATACGTGGTGATTGTTTAGAGAAGGAGGCAATTTACCCTATATTAGAGTGTAGGCCTCTTTATCTTGAAACGCATTGAATGAGTCATTTTGTTAAAAAACATTTATATCTTAGCTATCAATGTTAGGCATGTGTAACAGGTGGTAAAAAAAAACATCGTGGCTCGACCAGGACTTGCACCAAGGGCCTACCACTGTCAGGGCGGACAGTCTACCAACTGAGCTATCAAACCATACAGTCAATTAGCCATTTAACGATTTATCACTATATACCTGTACCCGGCTACACCCGCACAAGGACAAAAGAAATTCAACTGTCCACCAGTAAATACGATAGAGACAGGCAATTAATCTTGGGAACATAAAGTACCTGCCTACATATTTATAACTGTTGCATCCTATTCATATCTTCTTTACCAACTGGTATAGCCTTCATCAATGAAGATTACAGAATGAAATAGCCATGGGAACAAAACAAAGGACAAATATTTTGAATACTGTAACAAACAAATCCAGCCTTCAGCGCTTTGATTTATACCTTCAATTGAATTGGATAGGTCTTCAATTAATTAATTGCACGTTTTAAATCAATTTTGATATTAAAATTGAATAAGAGAGCTCTCAAAATATGTAAAGACCTCTCTTTTATAATTATTGTGTGCCATAAATATTTTATCTATTTGAATTTATTATCTCTAATTAAAATTGAGACCACTAAAATTATTTGAAGAGCTATTCAAATATTTGAGTGAAAATTTGGTGTTCAATAACCTACACCAATAATACTGTAAATGTTTTATAATCATGGGATACAAAACCTGAAAGATTGAAATAAACCTTGTCAATCTATCTAGAGACAATACCTGATAATGCATTAAGTTTATCACAGACCATAAGTCACCAAACTAAGTGGATTGATTTTATCAGTAGATGTCAATTTTCTCAATTGAAACAACAACTGCTTCTAATCCTCTAAGTTATATCCAGTCTTATCTCCCCCTTGTCCTGATATCCAGTCTTATCTCCCCTTGTCCTGATATCAAATCATTTTTATTCTTAATATTAGTAAATATATAATTACTTGACCTTTAACCCTTGTCAGATAGTTCACTGTCCGCTCAATGGCAAACTAGCTTATTGAGTTAAATCCCTTCAAAATCTCAATGGTCATTTGGCACTATATATGTCAGTAGTTCAAATATTTACCTGATGAAAATTCTATAACATTCCCTCATGTTATGTGTTAACAGTGAGTTGTGGTTAGTAAAGCTTGCCGGTTTTGTCTTTATTTCAGTAACAAAATTAATTTTAAAAATCGGACAAAATAAAAGATTTCACTGTAGGGGCTTACTGCACCCAAAGCTGGGCAGAAACACTGAAGTAAGGCCTGTGCACAGTGAGCAGAGGACTAAGGTGTTGTTTGTGACATGATGCTCCACAAGCCTCAGAAGTTCTAACTAAAATCTCCCAAATAATAAGGTTATAGGTCAAAGACATGATAGAGAGAACAAGTAAAAGAACGGACAGATAAAGTGACAGTATGAGTACTGTATGCGGCTCAGACTAAGTTTCAGAATACTCACCTTAAACACAGAAAGGATTCTTAAAAATTATGGATATAAATGTAGTGACCAATAAGAAAGGAATTACTAGAATTACTAGTCTACACTAAAAAACATATAAGATATTGATGTATGAGCGGTTACATGATATATGAGAATTATATACACTCTATTCTCTCTAAAATATTGTTACAGAAATAAATCAAGGGTAAGCAGGTTTAGCTAGGGTAGCTTTAAAGGAACATTTGTTTAGGCCTAACTACATTTTGATTAGAGTTAAAGATTTTGTTTTGTGCAAACATCCAAACATAAATCCCAACTTAGTAACAAACACTTAACAAAATCTGGTGTCTGTAAACTCAACTATATCTATTTACCATGTTTTAGATGATAAAATAAACTGTCTAATTACTGTGACACAGAATTTGACAATAAAAAAACCCTTAAGTTTTACTGCAACAAGCTAAGTTACATTATTATACAACTATTATATATATTTTAAAGAACATAAAATTGCCAGTTTTACTCATGAAATGATACAGCAGAATGTTTTTAAATGTTCAGAAATTTCTGGTGAATCTCAATTTCATAGTAGAGTACCTTAAAAGGGTGTTGTAAATGTAACGTAATTTGCCGCGCCGCGCAAATGTATCACGTTACGTTAATGACGTCAACGTCATATTGTTGTTATTGTTATTGTTGTTTATGTACGTCAGTATTATTACGGAAGTAAAAGGACGAACCTGTACACAACGCTTAGTATTTGCAACCCACGTTTACGAAATTGGTGCCGTGCTAAAGAAGAATGAATCTTCAGAAATTACAAACGCAGAGAGATGGTCACCGACGTTTTGTTGAAAAATACCTGGAGAAAATCGAGCAAGCAAAAGAAAATGGATCCATGTTGGAGTTTGACGCTATTCTAGAGTCTATCGAAGCCAAGATGAAAATTATAGAGACACTGAATGAGAAAATCTTGTCGCAAACGGAAGTAGACGGAACAGAAGAGGAAATTTGGCAAGCAGACGACTATTCATTGCAATTGGAGATCAAGCTGCGTCACTTACGAGAGTTCCGAGGTCAAAAAGAGAAGAAATCCGAGTCCAACTCAACCCCAGATGACCAAAGAAATTCAAGTGATCGGCAACGCAACAACAATGGTTTGAATCCCGAAGCTCCTCCGTTCCATCACGGCAGAACTGTAAGTTACACTTCTCATAATTCTGTAAATTCGGCACAATTTTACAGATTACCTAAGATTTCGTTACCAATTTTCAACGGCGATATACTACACTGGCAGTCCTTTTGGGATTCTTATGAGTCAACTATACATACAAACGTAAATCTCACAGATATGCAAAAGTTCACCTACCTGAAATCACAACTCGAAGGCAACGCTGCACGAGTAATTGAAGGGTTCGCCATGACAAATGCTAACTACATACGGGCAATTGATCTACTTAAGGAAAGGTTCGGTCAGCAACATAAGATCACGCCCGCCGCAATGCAAGCTTTGTTGAAATTACCTGCACCGTCGGGTAAAATATCGAGTCTTAGAAACTTTCATGATAAAATGGAAACTTATATTCGCAGTTTGGAGGCTATGGGACAATGTCAAGAAACCTACGGAAATTTGCTAGTGCCAATTGTATTAGATAAAATGCCAAGTGAAATTAGAAAACATTTAGCCCGCGAAAATGGTGACAATAATTGGATGTTACAAGATCTACGTCAAGCGATCAACAAAGAAATTGGTATTCTGGAGGCTGGTAACGCGCGCAGTGAACCGGAAATACAAGAGTTCGAGGCTACAGCGTCGTTTCTCACGGGAGCAAGACCCAAGAAAAGTGGAACCGGAAGTTCATTTCGTAGAGCCGAGATCAAGTGTGCATTTTGTGAAGGCGAACATAAGTCAAGTGAGTGCAAAACTTATATAGAGACTGATTCCAGATTTAAAATTGTGAAACAGAAACACTTATGTTTTAACTGTTTAGGCAAACATCCAGTCGCTAAGTGCAGTTCGAGTAAAAGATGTCAAACTTGTAAGCGGAAGCACCATACGACAATTTGCAGCAGCCGACAAGGAGGTATGCAGACGAAAAATTCGAGCGTTAGCGAGACCGCGTCACCGGAAGCAGCCGTTCTTCATTCGTACACAAGTCTACCAGAAAAGGGAGTGTTGTTGAAAACCGCCATAGCAACCGTGTCTTCAGCTGATATTCAAACAGAAGCAAATATATTATTTGACGAAGGAGCACAGAAGTCGTTTATTACAGAACAGTTAGCGCAAGAACTTGAACTTAAGAGAGATGGCACAGAGACAATTTACTTGTCATCATTTGGCAGCACAAGTAACAGAATACAGCAAGTGGATGTAGCAACAGTATATGTTGTGACGGATAAACGCCAGCGGATACCGGTTCGAGTCCTGATAGTGCCTGCGATCTCAACGCCAATCAACAATAGATTACAGCATACAGCGTCAGAGTTAATGTATCTCCGAGGTCTTAAACTCGCCCATCCAGTAACAGGAGACTGTACGTTTACTATTTCAATGCTGATCGGTGCAAACTTTTATTGGGACATCATAGAAAACCATATAGTACGTGGCAACGGTCCTACAGCCATAAAGTCAAAGATCGGTTACCTGTTATCCGGACCAGTCAACGCACATAATTCACAAGCTACAGATCACGTGTTCAACGTAATGTCGTCACACATGCCGACGGACGTATTAGAACGTTTTTGGACCCTAGAAAGCATGGGAATTACACAGAGTACCGATGAAAAAGACAAGACAGACTACTTCAGAGATTATCAACAAACGTCCATAGAGTTCAAGAACGCAAGTTACTCAGCCAAGTTACCTTGGAAACTAGAACATCCGCCACTCCCTAGCAACTACGAAATATCCAAGAAGAGAACAGAAAGTATGATAAGAAGACTACACAAAGAGCCACACTTACTAAAAAAATACGATGAAATTTTAACAGAACAGGAACGCAGGGGATTCATAGAGAAAGTTGACAGTGATACCCCACCTACCGGACAAGTCCATTACATACCCCACCACCCAGTTAAAAAAGACTCAGCGACCACGCCTATTCGGATAGTTTACGACTGCAACTGTCGGAAATCACCCAACTTACCAAGCTTGAATGATTGCCTAGAGTCGACCCCGCCAATACTGAATGATCTTACCAACATATTAGTGAGATTCCGTATCCATAGTTACGCTACCACCACAGATATAGAGAAAGCCTTTCTTCACGTCGGTTTAGATGAAAAAGACAGAGATGTGACACGTTTCCTGTGGTCAAGTGACATTAGAAATCTTTACAGTCCCTTATGTACCTACCGCTTCAAGTCCGTATTATTCGGAGCTACCTGCTCGCCTTTCATGCTTAGCGCCACCATTTTGAAACACCTAGAACTCAACAAACACATGCAAGCAGCCGATATCATTGAGAGAGATATATATGTGGACAACGTCCTATCAAGTTTCGAGAAAGAGTCGGATCTACTCACCTATTTCACAGAATCCAGAAGTCTGATGTCCAGCGCAGGTATGAATCTCCGGTCTTGGACTTCAAACAGTGAGGCACTACGATCCCGTGCGGCAGCAGATGGAGTACTGGATAGCGACGAAGTTGTTAAGATACTTGGAATGCGCTGGGACCCAATTAAAGATGAGATGTCTTTTGCAGAGAGAAAAATCCCGATTTTAGACGTTGTTACAAAGAGAACGATACTAAAGTATTCATCACAGATCTACGACCCCATAGGCCTACTTAGTCCCGTTACTGTTAGTGCCAAGATCTTACTGCAAGAATTATGGAAAGATAAATACGACTGGGACACACCATTACCTGAACATATACAAGAGACCTGGAACCAGCTAGCAAGATCCCTTAACAGAGTTACGGATATGAAGTTCTCAAGGCAGCTCTTACCTTCAGTGAACAGCAACAGTGGAACCAGTCTTCACATATTTGTAGACTCAAGCGTCAAGTCGTACGGAGCAGCTGCATACATTTGTGATCAATCACGAGCTAGACTGGTTATGGCGAAGAATAGAGTAGCACCATTAAAGACCCTAACCCTACCCCAGCTAGAACTAATGGCGGCATTATATATAGTTGGTGCACGACTTGCTTCCCATCTACAAGATACCATAGTTACATCAAATGTGACATTTTGGTCAGATAGTCGAATCGTACTTCACTGGCTAACAACATCAAAACCCCTAAAACGCTTTGTGAGAAATCGTGTAGAAGAGATACACCAGCTGACAGACAGATCACCATGGAGATACTGCCCAACAAATGACAATCCCGCCGACTTGCTCACACGTGGTATATCAGCAGATACCTACCTTGAGAATCAACTATGGAACATCGGACCGACATGGTTACCGAATAGAGAACAGTGGCCTATCTGGGAATTCAACCAATCAACTTTGCAGACGACACTTGAAGAACCAGGTGACAGTGCGAAGCAGACGATAAACGTTTCAAGTTTACAGTGCACCGAAACCTTGGGAGTCCATACAGTAGTCAATGTAGCAAAGTACAGTACGTATCTCAAATTACTTCGTGTCACGGCATACGTATTGAGATTCATCGACAATTGCAGAAAACATACAGCAAGCACAGTTACAGGCAGCTTATCAGCGAGTGAACTACACGAAGCAGAAGTTAAATGGTTGAAATCCTGCCAATCGACAAAATTCCAAGATGAAATAGAAAATTTGAAAACAAACAGTACCCGTTTACCTCTAGTTAGACAACTCAGGTTGTACCTAGACCCACAAGGAATCATTCGTTGTGGAGGGAGAATTCACAACGCGCCGTTAGAGTATGCTGCGAAATTCCCATACCTGTTGCCAAAGAAACATAAACTTACCAATTTAATAGTTTTCGACGTCCACGAGAACCAACTTCATTCTGGAGTAAATGCTACCATCACTCAACTCAGGCAGAAGTACTGGATACCTTCAATTCGTCAATGCGTCAAATCGTTACTACGGACGTGTGTGAAATGTACCAGAGTAATTGGTAGACCTTACCGAGCACCAGACCCGCCACCCCTCCCCAAGATCAGAGTTGAAGAAGCCCCGCCGTTCAGCGTCACGGGTGTTGATTTTACAGGTGCGCTTTATGTAAAGAACGCTACCGGAAGTGAGACGAAATGTTATATCTGCCTCTTTACATGCGCAACTACTAGAGCAGTTCATTTGGAAGTAGTCCCGGATTTAACTACAGACTCATTTCTTCAAGCATTACGGAGGTTTACAAGTCGCAAGTCGTTACCCAAGGTGATGATCTCAGACAACGCAACAACCTATATTTCTGCAGCGAACTACCTTAAGAAGCTATTCAACTCGCCTTCTGTGCAAGAAGAACTCAGCAGAAAGGGAACAGAATGGAGATTTATTCCTAAACGCGCCCCGTGGTATGGTGGATTTTGGGAACGTCTCATAGGACTTACTAAAACGTCTTTGAAGAAGATCCTAGGAAGAAGATTCGTATCCATGGAAACGCTACAGACGATAGTGACAGAAATTGAAGCGGTTATGAATGATAGACCTCTCACGCATGTATCATCGAACATAGAAGATTTAGAGCCGTTAACGCCGTCACATCTACTTTATGGTCGTAAGATGACGTCACTTCCACATCACGAGCAGTTCACGGACAATGATGTAACGTTAGTTAAAAGTGACCAGACGATACTTACCAACCGAGTGAAAACGCAAAAACAAACATTATCAGTCAGTTCTGGAAACGTTGGAGGTCGGAATACCTAACCTCATTACGAGAATATCACAAAACTACGGGATCGAACGAGGAACGTATTCGAGTGGGAGATGTCGTGCAGATCCACGACGAGGGACCACGAATCCGATGGAAACTTGCAGTAGTCCAGGAGCTGATTACCGGAAATGATGGTTCAGTTCGTGCCGCGAAGATCAAAACTAAGCAAGGTCTTACAACAAGACCAATAGTAAAGCTTTATCCTTTAGAGACTGTTTGTGTTAATTAAATAGTGAATATACATATAGAATATGAGAAAGAGTGAACCTAGCTAATATGGAGATCATTTACACGAGATTTAGAGACTATTCACTTGTGATTAAAGTAATACTAAGAGACTGTTCGTGAGAATTCAGAGAATTTACATGCATTTTAAAGAATGAGTTTAACATTTTACTTTATCATAAAGTGATTTCATACATTGACTTGTAATTACGTTGAGCATTTACAGTGAGCTAAAACTTATTTCATAATAAAGTTATTCTCTAAGAGTTTCATCATAACAGAGAAAACAGATTTGTGTAAGCATATCCTACATTTATTTTTGTTAAATTCACATAACTTTTCGCGGCCCCCAGAATGTTGTAAATGTAACGTAATTTGCCGCGCCGCGCAAATGTATCACGTTACGTTAATGACGTCAACGTCATATTGTTGTTATTGTTATTGTTGTTTATGTACGTCAGTATTATTACGGAAGTAAAAGGACGAACCTGTACACAACGCTTAGTATTTGCAACCCACGTTTACGAAAAAGGGTTTAAACCTGTCATATATTTAGAAAACTTAATAATATATAACGATATAATTCTTAAACTTTACAACAATTACGACGTATTTCATAAGAGTTTAACACAATGCACTTTTGTGCACTAACTGAATGACACTTTATGTACAAGGGCATATTTATATGTATAACAATGAATACTGATCAGAAAAGCATTAGACTTGCTATAGCCTGCTGACCCATAACATACTACTGTAGACTTGTATTGCTATGAAATTAGGTTTTTTTTCTGTGAAAGGCTAACTTTATTTCTAAAATGGGCAGTACTATTTATTGCTTAAAGGGGTGTTCAGTATAAATTCATCAACTGCATAGCAAAAAGAGTAGATCATGATCAGAGTGGATAATCAGGCTGATCATGATCTACACTGGTCACATGAATCATTTGCCTTCAGCATGGTAAGAGTTTACCGATACAACTTCACTGCCTATTCGTTCTTTATCAATTAGCTTTTAATGAATGCCGTTTCTTTAGATAGAAGACATAAGAATGCTTGTTTTGAACAAAAAAGTTAGCATTAAATGACCACTCTAGCCTGAAATAGCTGAGTCAGGTTATTTCGTTTAGTTAAAACTTATATAACTTGCAACTATAGGGTACACACGGGGCAGTATTAACTTCTCTCAATAAGGCCAAGCAAAAATACATGTGTGTATCTGCCATGGTCTCTTTGCCAAAAAAAATTAAGATCAGTCACTGAGCAGGGTTTTTTTTAATTCATTTTAGTAATGTTGCCTTTTTTACTCTGAAACACTTGAAAATTGATTTTTTATTTGATCATTTTCTCATTTGTGGTGGGCAGTAAACTATTAAGGTTGGTTAATTGCTTTCTGGCATTCTGCCAAATCCTCATTCAGAAAGTGGGAAATAGCGGGGACCATGTT
Organism: Saxidomus purpurata; assembly: GCA_022818135.1. NCBI lineage: Eukaryota > Metazoa > Mollusca > Bivalvia > Venerida > Veneridae > Saxidomus > Saxidomus purpurata. Next base: position 12,359,275 of record JAFMSR010000002.1, on the reverse strand, counting down.
CAAATACCACTGACAGGATTCTAATCCAGGATCTTTTGGCAAAGAGTGTAACACTCTACCCCTACAGTACAACTGAAGAGTGTAATCAAATTTTTACCATGACAGACGTTGTTGATGCAGTCGAGGTATTCGTTGCCTTTCTCATCATACATGTACTGTCCCGCAGCTCGCGTGATCTTCAATGGATCGTTTGCAAAGAACAAAATGCATGCGTCTCTGTAAGGAGAAAAATATACAGAGTCATATGAAGCAGTCAAATATTTGGTGGTAGGTTAAGATATCTAGGGACAATGTCTGGAGAGATCTTGTACTTTTTCTGCATGCAAAGTCAGACCTGCTGTTGCAACCACCTAAAATATGAACCATCCTGACATTAAATTCTTCCCATGCAATTTCAAGCAACAATAGTGTATACTGCAACAATAGTGTTAGCTGCAACAATAGTGTATACTGCAACAATAGTGTATACTGCAACAATAGTGTATCCTGAGTAAAGACACCACCTGTCTTAAGAGACCACAATTACAATTTCTCCTGTGTGGTCACTAGACAGGTTCAACTGTAATTAAAAGGATAATGCTACTGTACATGTACAGGTTTTTTTTTGGGGCCTTTCTGGGGCCGAAATTCGGCCACATTCCCCTCCAAATTTAATATACATTTTCCCCATTTTTGACAAAAATTCCCTCAAAAGTTGAAAAACTTTGATTTATTTTATCAAGAGTTGGCCAAACTGTATAAAAACATACGTTTTCATAAATTACAGCTTCAGAATAATTTCTTGCAACTATTTGACACCTTACATGAGAAATAGTCAGCCGAAAATCGGCGATTTTTCATTTGTCACCTATTTTCGCGACCCCGATTTTTGTTATTTTTTCAACAAAAACAGTGTTCCAAAAGATGGAAAAAGATACTAATACAATGTTTCCAAGTCAAAATAGAAGTAATACTTAATATTCACGTGTGTCTTAACACCAATGCTGCTAAGTTTGTTCCGACACCAGTATTTTTATATAAAATTTTGTTATGTTAAATTCTTATGTACTCTCTTTATATTTCGTAAAAAGAATAATGTCATTTACATACTTGATAGTTTTGGTTCTTTATAATATTACATTTTTAAACAGTATATTTTATACATTTTCTAAAAAATTCCCTTTTTCTGGTAAAATGACGTAAAAATTCCCCTCTTGACGGGCCCCGCCACCTTTCCCCTCAGACTGAAAAAAAACACTGATGTAACATGATTACAGTAACTACTGTAAGTGGTCTTTCTGTTTCAATACAGTAGGATTTTGCATTTTACTATATTCCATTTGAATCAAATTCAGAAAACATACAAATAAATGCTATTATACAATTAAATTATTTTTTGTACAAAAGAAATTGAATACTGGCATCATAAAAAAAAGATTTTGAAACCATTTAAGCCATTCAAGGGACTCAATGAAAATTCTTGTGAAAGGCTTACAATGCAGATAATCATCAGCCTTTACAGATCATGATCTACACTGGTCCCAATGGCAGAATCCCCTGCAACCACCAATTGATCTAATAGCAGAGTCTCCCTATCTGATCCGGTTTGATGTGTAGACAAAATAGCTGGGCTGTCTCCCAGAATGTTTCTATGTTGGAGCATTACAACAGGACTTAGGAAAACAAATGTTTGGTTGAAAATATCATCATTCTGTTTATTTTTTCAGACCAATCAGGGTGCAGAAAATGGCATTACATTACCGGTAAGCTGAGTAACAGATGAATCAAAGTGGAAAAATACAGATTAAAGAAATACATGTACACAATCTACTGTCAAAATTTTGAACTTAATACTTGTTTCTTTTTAAACTCATACAGAAGCAAATGGTTAGTTTAGCCTTCTGTGCCCGTCTCCCACCCCCTCCCCCACCCTAATGTCCATTTCAGAAGAACAAAATGCAGTCAGGAGTTTGGATGCATAGAAATTTAACCATGAGTACATTATTTTTTATGCATCTGAAGGATTTTATCTGAACACATTTATCATTTTCGATTCCAACACATCATTTTCTACGAAAACTGCCCAAAACTTTATTAAATGCATATCAGTTCAATGAGTTGATCTGTGCAACATGCAATTGGACGCCCTTGTTTACATACATCAAGTTTGTAAGACTACTGGTATGAGACCAGTTTCCGACAAAAAATTGAGGTTTTCTGTATATTTTTTCTTATGTGTTTTGTAAACAAAGTCAACTTCACATTTACAAACCTCAGTTTATCCTCTTTTCAATGATGTAAACAGGACCAGTGTCTTTTGCGCATGCGTACCAAAAATAGGGCCCCAAAAGGACAGCCTAATTAATGTTAATAATTTAAGGTACAGGACCAGTTTCCGACATAATTTTACACCTAACAGTTTTGGAATTATAAATTATTTAAATCTATGAGAACTTTTATTCTCTAAAATGTAAATTCCTTTCCCTATTTTTCCGAAGCTGTAATGAGTGTCTGTCTATTATCAGTTCTGTGCCACTCCATTTCATACATCACTGTATTATCATTTCACAACACTTGAACTGTGTCATATTTTGCAAGCAATTTCAGTGACGGATGTTTAATGTAGAATTTCTTTGAAAGTACTTATATCTTTAGAAAATGAAATTTTGTTCGCTGCTTGTTTGGATGATGCTGTTTGAAACTATATAGTACTCCCATTCTGAAGAGTTACGCGAAGGCTATGATAACGAGTAATTGGAAACTGGTATGATTCGGAAACTGGTCTCATGCCAGTATGTCATTTAACAAACCAGGGTCTGTATATTACAGACCCTGAACAAACTTAGTCTTAGGAAAAACATACTGTATTTTGTCACAAACTAAAATGTATATAAAATACAAGTGTATAATATTCCCTAGTGGTTAAATGGCAAAAGCTGTGAATTTGTTAAACACAGCAATAAAATAATGGCACCAAAATAATACAAGATGTTCTTCAAATTTTTAACCACCAATTCATTTATGGCCAATTTATTTGTAGCAGATCCAGTCAGACTAACTCAGTCTGAATGATGGCCATGACTAATTTATTTCTATTTCAATATAATAACGATGATAAACGTCCATTGTGTAACTGACCTGGTGAAGTGCTGTCCTTGGCATTAACAACTGTAATATCTGCCGGGTGGGGGCATTGCAGTAGTGCATGCAACTTCTGCAGCTGAGTCCAACATCCAGCACCAAATTTTACAATAATTTAATCATGGAAACAAAATAGGTTAATCATACGTCTGACAAAAAGGAACATACCCTATAAACTTCTTCCGGAGATTCAAAGTCTCTTCCTTCGTATTCTGAGCCATCGTGAATGCGAAATAATGAACACTTCTGATCCGCTAAACTCAATGCGCATTGTTTACATCCGTTACACTTACGAACACAGGGATAATAATCGAGAAATCCGAAAATTATCTAGAGACCAATAATAGCGGACAATACTGAATAAACCCACGCCTCTTTTCGCGCCATATGTCATCAAAGTTTCGGAAACGCCTTCTTTTAAACTTTTGATTCAACCACAATATTATTTTCAAAAAACACCGATTCTCAAATTATTATCAGTTTCTCGGAAGCTTATGAATCATAGGTTTTATTTCTAGCTCATAATAGATCTATCAAACTGAGTGCAATATTATATACTGACAGTAGGCCTACAATCACGCTGATGTATCCTCGAAGACCCTAAGAATACTTATGGTAGAATTACCCATTTTTTTTAAGAATACCTAATCTCTTTATGTATTACTAAAAATATACTATTGTGTCACCTGTCCTCTATCTGTGTGATGTATAATAAAGTGGAAACTTTCCAACAAAATTATATAGCGCATCCCTGTTTTGCATTACAGATACCCAGTCGTACTTATTTCAGTGACCCCTACTTTATTTGAATACAAGTGACAATAGCCGGTAATTGGTTTGATTTGAATTTAAATTTATAAAGATCCGTCCACGAGTGCAAATGTATTAGGTTTTTCTTCGTGGATGAGTGGCATTTGCAGGATCTGTATATATACGGACCCAGGCATTTGCTCGAAGTTGACTTTCACAAACCGAACAAAAATTTTTTTTTTTTTTTATAATGAGATACATAGCACATTCATTTTAATGGTTACACCGTATATAAATACTATGAAGCACAAGGAGTGGGGTTCAAAAATAATTATTGTTTTATATATATAATTTAATGATGCTGTGTTGTACTATGCAACAAGAACCTGTTTACCATATCTTATAAAATATGAAGACATTTGCCACCTTATTTCAATACTATCAGATCTGAAAGTTAATCACCACTTCTCAGATCCGCCGTTTTCCCATTTGAAAGCTTTAAGCAGATCATGTGCTCCAAAATTGTCTTTTATCAAGAAGTTCTTATTGGTCAGTTATATCTGCATACACACATGGAACAAATAAGACAACAGTCACATGAAGAAAGAGAATTAGATGAAATTATGTTTTTGACCAAAGATCTACATCTCACCTTCAAACTTTAAAAAAAGTAATAAGGAAAAAGCCTCAAAAGTAGGGTTACCCTGGACATATCAACCACATGATTAAACTGTCTCTTTCAGCACCTTTTTTCCAATCTGATAAAAGCTAAAATGGTATAGTTCACAACCCTAGTATAAATAGTTATCCAAAATATTGCACTTAGAAATGGTTGCATACTTTCAAAGGGTAACTGGAACAGGTCAGTCACTGAAACAGGTCCTCCTGTGATATCAATTTAATTAGCACCCTTATTGACAGTTCAGTGTACTCCTATGATAATCTGAAAAGGTGTGTACATTCACGGACCTATATACACATGGATTGGCAACTCTCGTATCTTCTATACAAGTTCAACCTTTTTATCGCGTATGGCGAGATTTTATGCGAGATTTGGTTTGCCGAAATCGGAAACTCCCAGCGTCCACCTGTCCTCCATCTTGAAAAATAATCAAATTTAATCATGTCTTCTTCAGTATTTATGGCTCAATAGTTTTGTTTTTTTCTTCAAGAAACATCAGTCTCATTCCAACCTATATCTGTTTTTCGTAATGCGTACAGCAACTTTTATCGATTTTGTATGTTGAAAATTTTGTCAGCGTGATGTAGAATGAAGCTTCTCGCCGTCCTCCATCTTGGAACGTATCGGGGAAAAACGTAAACAATAAATCGAATTGAATCGTGTCTACTTCAATATGTATGGCTCAATAGTTTGTATTTTTCTTTGTTTATGCAACTTTTGTCTTATTCCAAGCTAATCTTTTTTCGTAAGGCGTAACTGTTATCGATTTTGTTTGTTGAAAATTTTGTCAAGTCTGGCGGCACCTGCCGAGTATCACAAATCCGAAAATTTCCGAAAAACACCGAGCGCGCGCAAAGCATGATGGGTAACATTTACTACGATATCGCATTATCGATTTTCGGAAGTTGCCAATCCATGTGTATATAGGTCCGTGGTACATTGTTACCCAATGGTCAGTTTCACTAAACAGGGCCCTTGAAAATAACACCAAAGGCCTTGCACGAACAATACACGGTATCAGAACATGTGATGGCCCAGGTTATCACGGAAAACGCAAGTCAAAAGAAAACTTGATTCTAAATAATTCCTTGGCAAGATATTATCCGATTTTTTTTTTCTCGTTTTCATAATTTTCTCGACAAAAAAATTATCTGATGGCAAACTAGATATTGGGTTGTGTTTCCTTTTAAAACCTTTGATAACTACAGCACCTTGACTGACTAGAGGTATGATGTTATATGATTATATTGGGTGATGTGTCGTGATATAATGGTCTGACCCTGACCTGAAAGTCGCAGGTGCATATCCCGTCACTTGTTTAGCTTTTGCTTTTTATTTATGCTTTTCTTTTATTTGGATTATCGGCGGCCCGCTATATTTAATTCGGGCTACGAAAAGATGCATGGAGACTTAAGCACTAGATCGAATATATGCCTCTCTTTTCATTTAGAATTGAGGTACTTCTGAGTTGAAAACTGTAGACATAGTCTATTTTTCCACGGTGGAAATGCAAGAGTTGTTGTTCATGATTGAGTTGTCGTTCGTTTCGTTTCCCATTTCAGGCGCCATCTTCGCTGAGAAAAATGAAAATATGATTTCGTTTTACCCCTTATACAGCTTTTGACATTAAAGTAACGAAGCACATTCGGCTGAATAATCTTTAATTGCTGTTTTAATTAATATACAACATTATATCAGCTTATTTTTTCCCTCTTATCATTGTAATTGGTTTCCGATGTGTAATTGGTAAAGGCGTCTGCACCTGTAACTGTATAGGTGTACTTTACGAATGAGTTCGAATCCCATCCAAACCCAATTTCTTTTACTTTTTTCTTCTGTTTTACTTATCATTTTCAGCTTTTAAACCATTTTAAAATGTTTTACGGCAAATAATCATAAAAATCTTCATTCATGTCAAACTAATAAGGATAATGGCCAATCCATTTGTCAAACGTATTTCAATTGTTTCTATCCAAATGTTATATGTGTACTTGTACATAAAGCAATAAAATAGTATTAAAGGATAATGGCAATGAAAAATTAAGTATTATTCGATTACAGTAAAGTTTCGATATTACAGGCCAGTCAGATGTAACAGATGTGGTGTCGTATCAGGTTTTGCTTGTTCAACCAGAATTGGTTTCCTTGAGTTTCTCAACATAAACCATCACCAATTTCCAAAATATTTATATCATGTCAGTTTTTTGTGGGCCCGCTGTAATACTTTGTAACACAGTTTTTCTTGTTAGCGATTTTGCGCCATTTTGCTATTGATGCAGGTATAGCATTAATGTTCATACTAGTATGTAGGTTGAAATGATGTCATTTTCAACGGTGACGAAGTTGCTGATCAGGTTTTGGGGTGTGTGCAAGTGTCTTTCACTCTTTTTTTTCGGTCGCAGTTTGTGGGGTTTTTTTGCAATTCTCATTTTTATGGCAGTTTTTCAAGATGTATATTGTAAATAAAAATGATTTGTTTTATCTAATTAATGCCTACAATTATTTAGAGTTTCAACTATTTTTTTCTAGTGTTGAGTTGCTCCCTCTGGCGAATTAAATTAACCTTAGTGCTTCTCATGTGTCCTCTTTAATGGCTATATTTTCGACCAGTCAAGAACAAGGATATCTTTATGCGATCCATTTTATGGATATAACATGTATATAGTTTAATTAATGGTATATGTGGTCCTTCACAAATCTGCTTAATACACCCGAAAAACTGCACTGCAAAACTTACTGTATTTTTATGGCAAATTCAAAGTACATTTGACTGCTTCTAGTGCAATGTCGCTTTGAAAAACATTTCAGAATAGAAGATGCCAGATTTTATGTGATATCAAACAAAAAGCACCACATAATTATGATTGGAATAAAATCAGGCATTCGTTATCTAATCGCAACTCATATAACATCACCCTAACATCAGTGTGCATAACCCACGTGACTTGCGACGTCATTTTTAGCTACTGCGCCAAGTAAAAGAGCTCCCGACTCGGAGTTTCAAAAGGCTGTAAGTATTTCATTTTTAGGTATATTATTTTGAAATATAGCTTATTCTAAGCGGAAAACAGTCTTCTTTCCATAGATTATAACCTATCCTTCACCAGTTTAGTCGTTTGGTCCCCAAAATGAGGCAAATGGTCAAATTTGAGAAATCTTGGGAGCTAATGTGACAAGTGTTCACACATGTTTGTAACCTAGCCCATAAATATGTACATAAACAATGTTTCTATCAGTGAACGAGCGTTCACGAGGATGATTAGCATCTGAAAAATGATTTAAAAAATGACTTAAATGCAAAGAAAGCTAAATATTTGTTCTTTTGAAAATGGGCTACGGTGCAAGCAAATTTAGTAAGGGCTAACGAGTCCTTTTAGAGTACGGTGCAAAAGATTAAACAATTTATGTTGAAAAACGACAGAACTTTGAAAGAAAAATATATATATCAGAATTGTTTAAGATAACTGCGGACCTTAGGACCAGAATTAAAAAAGTAGATGGAAAAGTACGAAATTCGGCCCAGGTAAAGATCTACATCTATATTTTCAAGAATTAAATTCTGTTTTTCTATTTAGCTTTAACATTCATATGGGAGCACCCGTTTTTCTAACGAAAATTGATCGTTTTTCTATCATAATTTCAATAATATTGTGGCGATTTCAGTTTTATCATTATTTTGACAACAACCTTTATTTGGTAGAAGCAATTTTAATGTGTCTCATGCATTACAAAACCAATATTTCTGCGAAAACAAATAGTCCGAAACCAAAAACGAAGTGAATTTGTTTCGTCAAAATTTACGGATTTTGACATATAGCGCATTATCCGCGAGGTCAAAGTTTTTTTTATAGATTTATATTATGTGCATCAGGTTGTGCTCTTAAAAATAATCGAATAAAAAAGGCGCGTGTTCACGTTGGCTTTTTCCAAAAAATACTTTTTAAAGTTACAATCAAATGCTAAAAACGCGCCATTGACAACGACGTTATGCGTCGCTATTACAATGTGTTATGACAAACACTGAAATAATTAATGCGTTTTTTTTATTATTTATGCAGAAAATTTTGTGGGACATATATGCGTTTAAACTCTTTCAACTGTATTTTTAAAGTAAATATAATCATTCTTCATAATGAAATTTGTACAAACGGCGTTTTTAGCAGTTTATATAACTAATTCCGATTTGAAACATGTTAACATTTCCTCTTCAGAGTGACGAACGAAGGAAGCTTCTCCAGGTCCAAAAACACACTTCAACACTTAAGACCGTTAGACAAAAAATTATGATATGTAGCGTATTTATAGTTGTTTAGTTTTTGAAAGTGTCTCGGGTCTTCGTCCGCACCCAAAGCCCCGGATCTGGAGACTAAGCTATATATCGGTCACTTCGAGCCCTGGACATATTTTTGTATGTTCTATATATTACTTTCTTTAAAAAGTCATCTTTAACAAGATAACGCACCACTTTAAGAAGATAGATGACTGTTTGACATAATAACACGTCACTAAGACAAGATAACACAATACTTTAAGAAGAAAGCATGACTGTTTGACATAATAACATTGCACGTTGACAAGAACATAACACTTAAGAAGATGTAACGGTTCATTAACAAGACATGACTACCATTTGAGAACATAGAAAACCACTTAAACAAGACAATACACTCTGTTAACAAGACAAGTTGTAATGTATCAAATTAAGACAGCTGCGGCGTTCCATACTTCTGTAATATAAATCGCTATCCACCCATTATTTGTACAACAACTTTACTGTATATTTTAATTTAGATATTTACGGCCTGTGGCATATACTTGTTTTGGCATATATTGTATGCTATTCTAGATATAAGAGTGGATAAATGAAATAAACTAACACACGATAAGATGCGGAAGACTCTGAAACTTATTGGTGTTATCTATCCTTTTAAAACTATAACTATAACTTTTTGTGTCGCCCGAACATTTTTTTTTTCGAGGGTGCCATTTCGTTCATTTTCCTGCATTTCAAACGTGTTTTTGATACTTTTAAGATACCGTTTTCGGAAACAGAAAATATAAATTTATACTCCCCCCCCCCCCCCTTGGAGCCGCTATTGTGTTAAAATTCTCACATAATCATATTTGGTAGCAATGCTTGAACCGTTTTGCACAGTCATGGATGTATAAACACTGATTTCAAGGCTTGTTCATGTCAGAACTATTTGACTAAAATGATCTACTCTTCTTTTTGTGAAAACAGGTAAAATTCAAACGAGCGTACAAGGATGTTATTGATACAGTCACTTGTATTTGCATAAGGAAAAATTTGCCACATTGAAGACGAAATGGTTATCCATATCATCCCGGATATGCATGGAACAAAATGCACCAATCTGCACATTTACATCTCTGCCATCCATCCGTAGCTAATGCATCACACCTATCTGTGTTATTTTGGTTTTAACGTAATATTGAATTTAAAATAAATTTCAAATTTAATTACTTCAAAAACATAAATAAAACTGAATATTTGCAAGTATTATTACTTAACCTGAACGTTTAAGCTATACATTCCAGTCATCATCGGTAAAATCAAAATTGCAGTTTGCATCGGACCGTAACAATTGATTTTGAAAGCAATAAGTACATACGTTTTCTATGATCTGAGACCAGTGAAATAGTGTCAAGTATTTGAGATTTTTGTTTCCATTTGTTTCTAATTTCGTGTAAATATACATGCAAATGAACATGAAAAGTAAACACAAAAACGCATGCGTATAAAAGACAAACTTTTTGATAGCAGTTAACGTAGTCTCTCCTCTTTCTAAAGTGACTTGTCGCATTAGCACTTACTAAATTTGCTTGCACCGTAGCCCATTTTCAAAAGAACAAATATTTAGCTATTTTTGCATTTAAGTCATTTTTTAAATCATTTTTCAGATGCTAATTATCCTCGTGAACTCTCGTTCACTGATAGAAACATTGTTTATGTACATAGTAATGGGCTGGGTTACAAAATGTGTGAACACTTGTCACATTAGCTCCCAAGATTTCTCAAATTTGACCATTTGCCTCATTTTGGGGACCAAACGACTAAACTGGTGAAGGATAGATTATAATCTATGGAAAGAAGACTGTTTTCCGCTTAGAATAAGCTATATTTCAAAATAACAGACCTAAAAATGAAATACTTACAGCCTTTTGAAACTCCGAGTCGGGAGCTTTTTTACTTGGCGCAGTAGCTAAAAATGACGTCGCAAGTCACGTGGGTTATGCACACTGAACATTGGTTTTACGTCAATATAAAAAATCTGGAGATCCCTTGCCTATTGTTGAGAATCGATCGGAGAAAATATAATATACACATCACTTACCAGAATACATGTATATAATAAGATATAATTTTGAAAATTACACGTGGATTATTTTCTCTATTTCAATACTTTGTTCACGCTTAACATCGATTCTAGCAGTATCTCATGTGCGCTTGAAGAGCGTGTTTGTTTGTAGTTATTTTTTTCTACAAAAAGACAAAGCAGTTCGGTCAACAGGTGTAGACAACGAGGCTCTAACAAACAGAATTGTCACCAATTATTGCAGTAGATTTCCTTTTGCATCTGCTTTTGCCATAAACAATATTCAGCGTTGATTTTAATGGTATCGTTTAGTAATAGGCAACGGAAATTAACAACATTCTTTATTGACCGTAAGCAGACCGAAGTTCTATGAAACCTTCTTTGAAAACTGAATATCAACTCGCTGTTAATAGTTGTTATCTAACGGCCATAAAGGTGCCTGACAGTTTCGCATACAGGCAGTAATTCTGTAGCGTCCCTGGTATCAAATTGTTAAAGTTTGGGAGTCTTGTTTTTAGTTTTAACTTATACGGGGTTTTTCGTATCGACAACGGTGATTAACTAATCATCTGCAGGAATTAAATGATAATGATTCTAAAGCTATGCATCTTCGTTTGTGTGTTCTTGAATGAATCGTTTACTAGTTTATCTTCTGTTCAATATGACACATCGGCAAACAATGCCGTAAAGACCGCTGAGTCTTTGACTTTAACCACAGCTCCGACGAAGAGGTCAGGTAGTGATCCCTCTGATTTTACAGCAAGTACATTGACTCCAACCACAGAAAATGATATCACGAATGAAGCAGCTCCTGAGAAACATTCATATGGAAATACAGACACTATCACGGACACGGACACTAACACGGACATTAGCACGGACACGTACATTAGCACGGACGCGGGCATTAGCACGCACATGGACACTAGCACGGACACGGGCATCAGCACGGGCAACAACCAGTTTTCAACACTGGGTGTGACAAACGGTGAAAAAACTACGGGTGAACAGTTGGGTGTGAGAAACATTGAAAATACAGGTATTACTGCTAAACAGTTGCTAGTGACACGCGATGAAAAGACAAGGATTACCGACACACAGTTGAGTGTGTCAAACGATGAAAAAACAAGGATTACCGACACACAATGGGGTGTGTCACGCGATGAAAAGACAGCGAGTACTCATACACAGTTAAATGAGACACCTGATGAAAAGACAGGGATTACTGACACACTGTTGGGCGTGACAACCGATGAAAAGACAGTGATTACCGACACACAGTTGGGTCTGACACGTGATGAAAAGACATGGATTACTGCCACACAATTAGGTGTGTCACGCGATGAAAAGACAGGGATTACTGGCAAACAGTTGGATGTGACACCCGATGAAAAGACATGGATTACTGATACACAGTTGGGTGTGACACCCGATGAAAAGACAAGGAGTACTGAAACAATGTTGGGTGTGACACCCGATGAAAAGACAGGGATTATTGACAAACAGATTGGTGTGACACGCGAGGAAAAGATAGGGATTACCGACACACAGTTGGATGTGACACGCGATAAAAAGGAAGGGATAACCGATACACAGTTTGGTGTGTCACGCGATGAAAAGACAGGGAGAACTGATACACAGTTGACTGTGACACCCGATGAAAAGACAGGGATTACTGACACAATGTTGGGTGTGACACATGATGAAAAAACATTGATAACTGACACCCAGTTGGGTGTGACACATGATGAAAAGATATGGATTACTGACACACAGTTGGGTGTGACACCCGATGAAAAGACAAGAATTACTGACACACAGTTGGGTGTGACACGCGAGGAAAAGATAGGGACTACCGACACACAGTTGGGTGTGACACGTGACGAAAAGACAGGGATTACTGACACACAGTTAGGTGTGTCACGCGATGAAAAGACAGGTATTACTGGCAAACAGTTGGATGTGACACCCGATGAAAAGACAAGGAGTACTGAAACAATGTTGGGCGTGACACCCGATGAAAAGACAGGGATTATTGACACACAGTTGGGTGTGACACGCGAGGAAAAGATAGGGATTACCGACACACAGTTGGATGTGACACGCGATAAAAAGGAAGGGATTACCGATACACAGTTTGGTGTGTCACGCGATGAAAAGACAGGGAGAACTGATACACAGTTGACTGTGACACCCGATGAAAAAACAGGGATTACTGACACAATGTTGGGTGTGACACATGATGAAAAATCATTGATTACTGACACACAGTTGGGTGTGACACGCGAGGAAAAGATAGGGAATACCGACACACAGTTGGATGTGACACGCGATGAAAAGATAGGGATTACTGACACACAGTTGGGTGTGACACGCGATAAAAAGAAAGGGATTACCGATACACAGTTGGGTGTGTCACGCGATGAAAAGACAGAGAGCACTTATACACAGTTGACTGTGACACCCGATGAAAAGACAGGGACTACTGACACAATGTTGGGTATGACACATGATGAAAAGACATGGATTACTGACACACAGTTGGATGTGACACACGTTGAAAAGACAGGGACTACAGATGCACTGGTTGATGTGACATACGATGAAAAGACAAATGGTTACAGCGAGGCAGATTATCACAGTTCTGATTCAAATGTATCAAATACAGACGTGACAGGTAATTTAAAGTTTTATTAAAATTATAGATCTGCAGCTGAGATGCAGCTGAGATGCATTTTTTGCTCTTTGACATATTGTAGAACAGAATTTCTGATGCTTGTACGGCCATGCTGAATTTATGAAATAACATCCGCTCCAGCGGTGCTCATCGTCTGATAAACAATTATTTGGAGTCTGATGCACATTAATTAACCACGAAGGCCTGAGGACGACAAATTATTGTTTATTCTAACACAAGCGGCTGCTTTTCCTATATAAACATATAGGGAAAAGCCTGTATTTTATTAAACGATAAAATACAGCACGTTTTTCCAAGGACGACGTGCCGTAAATGACGTAACGACGTGACGTATGTAAACAAGCGCGTCCAATCGTATCTCTCGTTTTAAGGTTACATTGATATTGATGAACTACTACGCGTTAAATGAAGTTCGGGATTGTTTTCAAAGAAAATTACGTGTTGGAATCGAAATAATAAATTGTTCCCTATATTTTATCGTTGAATAAAATACAGTCAGTCATTTGGATGCGAAAAATTAAATCACTCGTGCTACGCACTCGTGATTTAATTACTACGCATCAAATTCCTGACTATATTTTATTCAACGATAAAATACAGGGAGGCATTTATTATTTCTTAATTAGACAAGAACAACGCTGAAAAGGATGTTATTTCGATTTCTAACGCAGTACCGATGTGACGTCGTTTCTGACTGGTAACGTCGTTTAAATTTGCGACTATTAAATAACAACGTTTTAATTATCGCATTTTAAGGGGAGCGGTGGTGTAGAGGTTAAGGTGTCTGCCGCTCATCCCGGAGGTTGCGGGTTCGAGCCCCACCAAGGTCACGACCGTACCTCCTCTACGACACCAGTACGGTGTTTCCAGGGGGGGGGGGGGGGGGGGGGGGGGGGGGGGGGAAGCGGAAGGAGGGGGGTGGAGGTAAGCAACAACGTTTTAACTATCGCATTTAGACACATTGTGCGTTAGAAAAGGGATAACTATTTAGTGAATTTGATATTTGCGACTCAGGCCTTCGTGGCTAATTCCTGAAATAACATCCGTTCCAGCGGTGTTAGTCATTTAATAAACAATAATTTGGAGTACTGATACGCAGTAATTAGCCACGAAGACCGGAGGCCTGAGTGTTTAATAACTGCGCATCAGTACGACAAATTTTTGTTTATTAGACGATAACAACGCTGAAAAGGATGTTATTTCGATTCTAACATGACCAGATATTACAAAAGGTGAATAAATGCAAAGCTTTATTTTCTACGCGAACGCTCATTTAACGTCATGCGGCGTAATATGACGTCATGTTTACAGTATATCGGTCCCCGCGTTGTTTATGGTTTAATATAACATAATTTTTCTACTCTTTGTATATAGAGACAAAATCGTGAGTCATGTTAGAATAAACGACTAACACCGCTAGAACGGATGTTATTTCATAATTCTAACATATTTTTTCTGCTCTTTGTATATGGAGACAAAATCGTAAGTCATGTTAGAATAGACGATAACAACACTGAAAATGATGTTATTTCGATTCTAACATGACAAAAGATTACAAAAAGTGAATAAATGCAAAGCATTATTTCCTTACGCCAATATTAAATTTTATTTAACGTCATGCGGCACAATATGACGTCATATTGACGGCATATTG
This sequence comes from Saxidomus purpurata, assembly GCA_022818135.1. NCBI lineage: Eukaryota > Metazoa > Mollusca > Bivalvia > Venerida > Veneridae > Saxidomus > Saxidomus purpurata. The sequence continues at coordinate 12,344,033 of JAFMSR010000002.1, read as the reverse complement.
TTTCCCGCGTTGTTTATGGCATAATATTTATAATTTTTCTACTCTTTGTATATAGAGACAAAATCGTGAGTCATGTTAGAATAATAAACAATTTATGGCTTTTGATGTTTTATCGAAATTGAAGCATTCGGCCCGGAGGTGATGATTCACGAGGGCGAATCACAATGATGCATTTGTCCGAATGCTTAAATTCGATCCTGAGGGTTCGATCCCTACCATAGCCATGTCGGAAGTGTTCTCAGCCAAGACACACATAATTCCTTATTGCCTCTCTCTCTTCGAGGTTGATTCCATCTATAATTTGTCTCTAGAGCGATTAATCTAAGTTGTTAGAACTTGTTTCGCAATCGAGAATAAATAAATTAGTATATACTAATGCTTAAATTATATTAAAGCACTCGAATTGACTGTAGAAAAATGTGCATATTAGGATTTATGTTTTTATGTCCTGTATAAACAGACGGATGAATCTGTTTTTATTTATATACCTTTTAACATTTATCTGAATTTTCTTTAGTCTTTGTGCAGTAAAATACAACATTCTGTATCAAATCTAATCCTGAATTATACAGCCAACTCAAAAGTTACGACCCCGCAGATCAACAGACTGTTCAATACAATTTTCCGCTTATATAAATTGCCCTATTTTACTATTTATTCTTTAAAGAGATAACTTTCTAATTCCAAAGAGAAATATTCTCTTTTAATAGAGATTTTCTCTATCAGACTGTAGGATATCTTTGTATCACAGACCTATATCCCCTAAACCGAAAGAGATATCTATTTAACACCACTTGAAAAATGTTTCTGTTTTTTAGATATCTCTCTCAAAGTTACATAGATATTTAAGTGTAAGAGATATCACTTTTTGAAATATATCTTGTTATGCTAAAGAGATATCTCTGGGACTGAAAGAGATATCTTAAAAGACAAGATATATCTATCAGAAATTTATTTGAGTAACATCTTTCAAACCAACAGATCCCCGTATCTTCGTTTGAACCAATCATAGAGGTATAACATTCTCTGCTACCGTTAAATTTCGAGAAACCACCGAAATACATAAAATAAATAGATATAGCTGTTTAGACATGTCTTAAAGTTTAGGCCACGTGCTTATAAAAGTTTCTTCAGCACAGTCTTATGCTCCTCAAGCAATATGAAGTCAATGTAAGTTATATATATATTATATTTATTACAAATTTGCGTTTAATATACAGATACAAAAGCTCAAGTATAGACCTTCTGATTATTAGTATTGTCTTGACTGCTTTATATTACTCGAGCATGATTTCGTGCTGAGCATGAAATTGTGCTCAAGAAACTGCCAGGAGATATATATTTAGTTCTTTGATACAAAGGTATTACCAACTTCCGGTCTAAAACGAGCTTAATACGACTGCACTGAAAAGATCAAGAAGTTGGATTAAAAGCGACTAACGCTATATTTACCTTTAGATAATTCGACTAGGCACCACATATTATAATGCATCTATGTTCAATGTGTTTTGAACATTTAAGAATTAAATAACAGATTTGGTTTGACGCTACACTATATGGTTATATTGGGATTTCAAAAGCGTTTGCACGCTTTGTAATTTGGTAACGTTTGATTAAAACAGAACAGAAATACTTTACAGGACTTTATAGTGGAACCTATTTATTTGATGATTTTTTTATGTTTAAGCGTAAAAGCCTGAGGTATCTCTTTTCAAAACGAGAGATATATCTTTTTGGAATAAATAGTAAAATGGCTTGCAATAGATTTCCCTTTTTTCTTTTAAGGTAGGAAACATATCTATAGCAAACCAATTTTAAAAAAGAGAACTCTGACTCTCTGACTGCATAGAGATATCTCCTGAAATAGTGGAGATATCTCTTCAATTAGGAGATATCTTTCTTTTAATAAAGATATCTCTTATGCTTTGAAGTATGTGTCCCAATACTTAACAGATATCTGTCAATGTAACACATATCTCTCAATGTAACAGAGATATTATAGTGGCATATTATTGCAACACGTTAGTTAACTGGCTTTCGTGCTAAATAATCTACATAAATACTTAATATCTGTGATATTTATCTTGTTAATTTAGTTATATTTCTTGAAAATTTTCCAGGTTAGATAAATATCGTAACACAAATTGTGTCCTTCATCTGGTGGCATATTTCTGCATAACAAAACCAAGAAAATAACCAAGAACATTTCTCACTTAATTCCAAAATTATCTGGAAAAGAACGCAATTTATCATCAATTCTTTTTTCTTTTTCTTTTTGTAATGTGATATTACACCATAACCAACAATTATCCTCTATTTACTTTCATCGAGTGGGCACCAAAAGTGATAGTTACTTTTGGTGTTCACGGGTGAAAACGTGATATAACATTGATACCAACAATATTTCTGATTATTTAATGGTTAAAACTCTACTTTTGTTGAGTTTATTTCTATAAAATGTCCAAAATCGCGGGAAACGTCATCAGAAAACATAGCACAAATAGCGTCATTTTAACGACGTCATCGTCTCATGGTTTCCGGCATTAATTATGCTCGGTACACTTTTTGACGTTAATCCGGGTTAAATACTGCAAAAACTGTGACAATAAAAATGGTAATTCATAGTTTCAAAACTGTGGATTATCACTTTTATTGCACTGAGAAAACTCTACAATTCACTGGAAAACATAAAATAATTTCATTTAAAAGGGAAAAAATCCGGATAGTGCCCTACGATAATATATGAACGACTGAGATATAATTACGTTTCTGATAACTATAATAGAACATTATAATCGGAATTATTCTAATTTTTAGGTGCTCCTCGGACAGTAATATAAATTAATTCTCACGAAGAGTAAAAGCTTTCATGAAAACTTTTATTTATATGTGAATTCGCGAAAACGTTTTTACTTTTTCACAGTATTTTTTTTACATTTTCACGGAACATTTTTACTTTTCACAAAAACTTTTGTGTAGAAACTTTCTGCGGAAATTGGCAGAGTAGTAACATGTATTTTATTTTACCAATTAACAATATATCGAATCATTTGGCCGTTTACTGAAATATTTAGATATAATATAACACACTTTTCATGAAAATTATCTGGCTATGCCACCATACTTTCCAGCTCACAACTGCCACTACTTATCTACTTATCTAAGATAATTAAGTGACTAATTTGTTAAGATTTCGTGTTGCTATTAATTAAGTAGGTAACAAGAAAATAGTTCAAGTTACAAGATATTAAGTGGATAACACGAAAATATTTCGCGTTATCTACTTTCCGCCATATCTAAATTTGGGATACTATGAAAAACATGCGTACAACGTAAGGAGGTAACAATTAATTTTTTGTGTTTGCTTAGCGGCCATATTTTGATTTGGGATAAATCAGATTTTATTCTTACAACGTAAATAGTAACAATAATTTTAAATATGGCGGATAAGTTGGTAACGCGAAATATGTTCGTGTTATCCACTTAATATCTGGTAACACGAAATATTTTCTTGCTAACTACTTACCTTGTAAGCATAAAATTCGAAGTATTTCAAATTTAGATATGGCGGACAGGTAGAAAACGCGATTTCTTTTCGTGTTATCCACTATATATCTGGTAACACGAAATATTTTCTTGTTACCTACTAAATAAATAGCAACGCGAAATTGTTTGAAGTTTGAGACAAGTAGATACGTAGTGACAGTCGCTAGCTGGAAGCACAGATGCGCGTCCATACCCCACGCATTTGTGGCTGGAAGGACACATTTTATGTTACGATATTTATCTAACCTTGAAATGTTTTGCGAAAATATAACTAGATAAATATCAAAGATATTAAGCAGTTATCTAGATAATTAACACGAAATGCAGTTACCTAACATGTGCACGCAGTTATATGCCACCATAAGGCATCTCCCTGTCGTACAGAGATATGTCTCCTACCTCAAACGATATTTCTGAGATAGAGTTGAAGTATTTTAAAACGAGATACATCTCTTAAAATTAGAGAGGTATCTCTGTAACTTTAAGAGATATTTTCAAAAATCGAAAGATATCTCTCAAATGATGTTTAACAAATATCCTTGTCGAAGAGATATCTCATAACGTTCAGGAGATATCTTTTTGTGATACAAAGATATTTATCAGCGCGAGATAGATATTTCTAACAAAATTAAAAATAAATATCTTTGACCTTAGAGAGATTTAATAAAAAAGGGACATCTCTATGATTTCATAGAAATATCTCCTAAAATAGTGGAGATATCTCTTAAATTCAGAGATATCTCTGTAAATTAGGAGATATCTTTCTTTTAGTAGAGTTATCTCTCATGTTTTGAAAGAAATCTCACAATGCTGAAGAGATGTCTCTTACTGTTCAAATAGTGAGATATCTCTGTAACTTTGAGAGAAATATTCAAAAAATAGCAAGATATCTCTCAAATGATGTTAAACAGATATCTCTGTAAATAGAAGATATATCTTTTAAAGTCCTTGAGATATCTTTCGGTGATACAAAGATGTCTCCCAGCACGAAAGAGATATCTCTATTAAAACGAAAAAGAGAGATGTCTCTGTTTTGGAATAAATTTTAAAATTGTTTGCGAAAGCTATCTCGGTACGGTCGAGATATATCTCTATTACAGTTAGAGATATATCTTAAGTATTGGGATATGTTTCTTTTTAAACTTTCAAAAGATCTCTATTAAAGGAAAAATATTGTCTAGTTTACAGAAATATTTCTGAGTTTAAGAGATATCTCCCTTATTTTAGGAGATATATCTATGAAATTAGAAAGATATCTCTCGTTTCATTAAATAGTAAATTTGCTTGCCATAAAAACATATCACTCGTCACAATCCCTTACTAACTACGAAAAAATCAACACAAACTTAGACGATAAAAACAAGAAATGATGTCAGTTTTTTCTACTTCAGAAAAGGGCATTAATTCTGTATCAGTGCCCGCAACAACAATCGAACGTGTGACAACTGAGTTACCTTTCGAAGATTTAACAGTATCAACGTTTAATAATATAAGTGAAGTAATAACAAACCAAACTGTTGTCACAAGTTCTGGCCGAAGTTTTCAACCGCTGTCGACAAGCAAACCAACAAAATCTACAGTTACTTCCCAACTTCTTCATACAGTTTCCACAGATAACTCAAATCTGCATTCGGACAACATCCAGAAAAATAAATCTACAGACCTACCGCCTATACAGCCGAGTAATTTTATACAAAACAATGATAACACGGATCTTCAGCCATCAGGAAAGTTCTCAAGTACTCACGTAGACATCCCAAAGACAACCAGTAAGGACATCAATGCAATGGAGTATGAAAATATGGAACAGGGACAATCGACTAAAAACAAAATATCTATTTCAAAGACAACGGATCATGTATCCGAGAACTCTTTTTTCGAAGTTACAACCAAAAGTATGAATGAGACAAACATTGATGGCAACCATAAACAGCAAACATTGAAATCTCAATCAACCGATTCTCTTATTTATAACGCTACAAATACTACAGGTTTTACAAAATCCAAGTATTTACAAACTTTAACTGGTAGCATTTCTAAACTTATCAACACTGAAAGTTCCTCCTCCAGCAACGCCAAAGATACTTTATCAACGGTACCTGAAAATGCTGTTACTTCGGAACACACTTCAATTTATTATTTGCCTACTGTATCTGAAACAATTAAAACATCTGATAGAATCTCTGTGGGAACAAGTGTACATGTTGTTAAAACTGATAATACACCATCCGATGAGCTAAACACTGTAGCTGAATTAGGACAAACAACTGAACCATCATTTACAAGTGAAACAGAAGACAGTGACCTAAGAACCAGTAGCAAACAAACAAGTACAAAGAAGGGCAGTTTTCCTACAGGAGGAGATAATGATGTGTTTTTAGGATTATTTACGTCAAAAAGTTCTAATGTTTTGTCTACTGGTGAAATAAATGACGAAATAACCACACCTTCGGTGGAAAATACTCCGAATACAAATGTAGTCACAACAATTTTGTTGAAAGAAAGTAAAGAAAGCCGACCAGTTACTTTGGAAAGTAAGTCAGTGACATCAGCAACATCAAGAAAAACGTTTCATTTAAATCCTGTTGACAACATAGAACAACACTCGCTAGCGACAACAAAGGAATACCGAAGTAGTAATTCACTAGATCAAAGAGCAGCCTTAAGGCACTTACTTACTACTTCCCTTAATGAACCTCCTGTTAGCAGTTTCACAGACACTGATATAGATACTTCATCATTTAGCGCGACTTTGGATGACTCTAATAGTTCTTCAACCAGTCCAGTTTCTAAACCCAACTTCGCCAGTGACTCAAAAACAGATACAGATATATTCAATGGACAACAGGGATCAACTGTCAGTCCCTCTTTGAATACTGATGTCACGTCTCAGTCTGAAAATAATGCATTAAACGAAGACCAAAATATAACAGCTAATACAGATACGAATTTTACGAACGTGGTATCAAGTACACGCAAAGCGTCGCAAAATTTCATAACAGCATACGATAAGCATGCTATCGACAACCCTAAAACAAATGATCCTAGTACAAGTAGTATCGCAAACGAAAATGAATCAAGGGCAACAAACGTTGATCTGAACTTTGATACTGGGGTATCAACAACTGGCTCTGTAACAGCTGGCCACTTACCAGTTTCCGCTACTCCCCGAACTGATTCAATAAAGTACAAAAGCTCTGTGAAGTCTGAGCAGTCATCCGTATTATCAGTAACAGAACATACAGCTTACATCAATGAAGAATTTACAGGCCAAACAAATTATATAAAATATTCCACAGACGACGAAAGAAACACTTTTCAAAATATTGAACAAACTTCGGTGCAAGAAACCACCCCAAGTCAAAAGGGTTTTACACATTCTACACCAGCGTCTATTACTCCAGAGTATACTGCACCCATAGAAAAGTCATTGCCTACACCCGAAAATTATCTTAAAGTATCCACAGAGTCACCAACTTTGTTGAGTAGGGATTATGTTAAAACGGTTAATGTTCATACAGAACATATGTCTACATTGCCTGCATCCCAGAATTCGTTTAAAGGCACCTCAGAGTCTAACGTTCATACAGAACTAATGTCTACATTGCCTGCATCCGAACATTCTTTCAATGTCACCTCGGAGTCACCAACTTCGGTGAGTGGGGATTATAATAAAACTTCTATCATTCAGACAAAACTCATGTCTACGAAGGCTTCCTATCCGACAAATAAGTCTAATGCACACGCAACAACAGATATTAATACTTTTAGTCCAAATCGGAATGCAGACATCTCTTCCGAACTTAATTCAACACCTGGAAAAGGCAGCAAACCTAATTACGTAGCGACATCAGACGGAGGAAATTCAAAAGTATCTAAGAATTTCAGTACACCGAAACGTGTTTTGACAATGACTTCTACAGCAGAATATACGCCACAAGAAGGTACAACAAATACTGCAGATGTTAATACTGTGAATGAAGATGATAATTCTTCCCAGAAAAGTGCAACTATACAGACAACAACAGTTTCAACATCTGTACCACATTTCGAGAAGTATATGACTGAATTGTCAACAATCACAAGAGGCAGTGTAAGCATAAATAGTAGGCACTTAACTCACATAAGCGAAATACAACCAACAACTGAAAAATTACCGAGCACAAGCGCTACAACACCAGGTAATGGTATGACTGAAGCAGCACATGAAATGACTTCTAAAGCTGACAAAGATGAAGTAACCATTGCAGTCGAGCCAACGACATCTTTTAGCCCTGCAACCCGTGCAACTTCAGAATCCGTAACTGACATGAACAGCCACGTTTCTCAAAATTTGGGAACGATTCCTTCGAGTAAAACTGGAACAAGTCACTATATCAATAAAAGGTCATACAGGCAGCCAACAGGGCAGGACATAATTTTCAGCAAGGATTCAACGGGATACACTCAAACGTTTTCATCAAAACCAAGATCAACAACGTCAAGCTTAGAATCTGATCTGGCAACTATTTCGGCCTTGCCAGATACACAAACAGATGTAAATACGGGTATAATCGAAAATAGTATCTTCAGCACAATTGCAAAAACGCAAGGCACGGGAGTAAATGCAGTTAAAACAACACATTCGGTCGGGACTTTCACGACTGTCTCAAAGGATACAACAAACAAAAGCAGCGATACGTTTTCATCTTTGGATATAGTAACTGAAGAGATAAGCACTTTAGAAAGTGAAGAAACAGCACAATCAACAAGTTTAGACATTTCAACAAATTCCCTTAATACTATGCAAAAAGAAGTATCAACTTCAACATATCAAACTCCTATTAATTCGGAAAGAAATGACAATACCAAAATGCAAACCGGTGACCCTTCTACGACTGTACCGATGAAAACTTCAAGTACGCCATTAATACCAAAGTCTGATATCAGTATTCCTTTCACGAATGCAACGGCAAACTTAGGTGAAACAACTGCGGAGGAACAGCCTGCTAAGGCACACACATCTTACACGAATGACGCGACTACAGATTCAACCATAACACCGAGCGCTGTAGAAAATATCATACTTACCACAACAGGTGCGATGAGCAATGAATTTGACAGTTCGACGTATTATATTAATACAATAGCAACATTTACAACAGAAGAAACAAACACTTTAACAACTGCTTCTGATACGACTCATGTAGAATCAAATAATGATAGTTTTACAAAAGACACATCTGAACGTTCCATAACAAGTACGAATAATACGACTGATGAAATAACAGCTGTGACGAATGGCGAGAATTACACGACCGAGACTCCGTTGCATACAATGAATCCTTCATCACAAATATTGGAAACAGGTACAACGGTGTTTTCAACTATAACTGATGACAACAAACCAACAAGGACATATATTTTGTCACACACATTAAGAAGTTCTACAAAAACAACTAAAAGTTCAGGCACATCGGAAGCCAAGATAGCAGAAACGATTAACATTAAAACAAGCTCACTGACAACTGTTTCTGGCACACGCACAAATACATTCACAGATATGGGTGATCTGCAGCCGATAACAACATCTGTGACTGAAGCAAACATGCACACAATACAAACTACGGCGAATTCACAAGTAAGTGCACTTGACTTTTCAACAGTTACACCACAAGAACAAATAACCAACAGCATTTCACCGGTACAAATAGACGCCAAAACCGAACGAAGTCATCGTATCACGTTACCATCATCGACTGGTTCATCTACTTATTCGAAAAACGTATCTGCACACACAAAAACAAGTATACCAGAACATGAAGAAATGTCAAGTGCCACGCCTGAAGGAAATATACAAACGACAATTGAGCATGAAATTGAATCTTCATCAACCAATACTGGTGATGTTACAAGTGTAAGGCACACAGATAAGACCTCTGTACCAGAAATAAACGATACAACTGCTATGCAACCTATACTGAAAAGTAATACAGTCTTAAATAATGATTCAGAATCTACCTCAAGAACATTGTCGGTAACAGGAATAAACCTTGAATCTGACAAATATATGGACATTAAACAAACGACCCTACTAGATAAAACAACTCAAACCACATTAAAACGTGCAGCTGAAGAAACACAGCAGACAAATGAAAACGATGACTACGTATCAATATCAAAATCTAAAAGTGAAACTATAGTACATAGTGATATGAGTACTGTCATCAGTACTCCAACATTTGATGGTGTCACTGATACCTTGCGTACTTATTCGTATTCTGATATGTCTAAAAGTACGTCATCACATCAACCTAGCTTAATTAAATCAACTTATAATCAATTAGGTGCTAGTTATTCGCCAGTTACTGTGCCAGAAACTGACACTGCGTATGCGACTTCACGAAATGACAATACTCATCAAGATACTATCATTAACAAAGAGACTTATTCTCGGATAACAGGTCCATCTCAAAGCAACCTGGATACAACTGTTCAAATAACTAACATTTCGACTAACATTTTAACCGATGTCATCGAAAAACAACATTCTGGCACTACAATTATGCCAATTTCACACGGTAGTGAAATAAAGACATTGTCACATGCTGTTGACACTACAACTTCAAAACTTAAATATACTTTTTCTACTAAAGACGTGACCAATCAAACATCACCAACGCAAGTTACCCCACATGCAACCGATGCGGTATTGTCTACAGAATATGGAACAACTTTAGTTTCTTCTCCATCAGAATCATCAAGCACTTCAGTAAGCACATCTGTCTCATCAACTGAAGATTCAAATTTGTCTACTATTTCACTTAACGCAACTGATACTGTCACCAAGCCATGGGTAGCCGAGACGACAGTCCCTGTTCATAGCGGTATTACTACTGATATTCCAGAAACAACCAGTTTCCTTTCTATTGGGAGTTCTACAAATGAATTGCCTTCAACACTGAATTATACAGATAATTTTATCCCAACATCATTAGCCGTTGACGACACCAGTACTTTATCTACTGTGCTTAATTATACCAACCATATTACTTCAGAATCTACTGACATTTCATCTAAACTTCCTAACTATTCCAAGGCCTCTTCTTTCTCGGATGTGACAGATACAAAATCTGCAGCCACAAACAATATAACAAGTGTAGCAATATCTATTTTCCCCAAAAGTACTACTCTCAACAGACACCAAAGGTCTGTATCTAATTATCAGGATAGTACAAGCACTCTGGTCCAAGATACTTCAAACTCAACGTTTACTAACCCAGAGACCGTGTCTTCTAAATCTACCCCGGGAGAAGCTAAAACTAAAACATCCAATATTCAGCATATTTCCAGTGGGTTAACTCAAGGTTTCAACAATGACACGACCTTATCTGCTGCTAATGTTGACGCAAATAGCCTTTCAACAATTTCAGCTAGAACCAGAACCAAAATTCTTTCGACTCTTTCAACTATATCTTCTAGTCTAACAGACAGCGGTACTGACTCTAGTAACTCAGTTGCAGTTGAAGATTCCACTTTTGTATATCCGACAAAGCGCGAAGTGTCAAAACCGTCATCCGTGAAGAAGATCTCAGAAAATGTATCTACCACGCAAGATGTTTCCGAACATACGAAGGTTTCAACGATGACTACTGCGAGCAATTCACTAAACAGTTCAACATCTGTTCTGAAAGTTGAAGTCCTCGCGACTTCAGTTCAAAATGTTCCAGAAACTTCCTCTGGAATCAAAGATTTCTTAACTACAGATCATGTTACTACGTACAAAACCCCGCCTTTCACAGACAGCACACCAGCAGCCCCTGATAGTAAGGGTGGTACGTCTTACATAGACAATATGGTTACTGATTTTTCTGAAGAGCGTTCAACTACAATTGATAGTGAAAGGAGTATATCAACAACTACTGTGCAAACCAAACACACTGGATCCACTGATTCATTTTTCAGGACTACTTCAACATTTAAGTCTGGACTGATTCAATCATCCATACATGATGTAAAAAGTAGTTCGCAACTTGATGAAAATGCTATTTTATTCACTACATCTACTATCCTTAGTGTTCCTGCAAACGTTTCAAAAATGACAGAGAGTACATCCGTAACCCAAACAATCGATGACAATTCAACATCTTATCCTGACATCAAAGCTGTTAGTACTGACGTAGTAAATATTTATTCAAATATTACTAATGCACATAATAGCGACCGTACCTCCGACACCATAGTTAACCAACAATTAACAGCCAGCAGTTTGCCTTCGTCCACTTTAGAAGATCGTAGTTCAATAGGCAATACTAAAAATGTTTCTGAATATCCTGATGTTACAAGTATCACAACGACAGATTCAATAATTAAGAGCAGTCGAAACATTAGTCGAGATGTCGAAAACAGCTCGAACTCCGGACTGGAAGATTTTAACAGATCTTCTACTATTCCAGATAAACCTGGTATTTTATATACTAGTACTTCTCCAGATTATCAGGAAGTTTATTTGTCCTCTGTAACTGACAAAACAGCTCCTCGTTCAAATGAGCCTGACACTTCATCACAAAATACGGCTTTCACAAATATAATAGAAAGTTCACACAACAATTCCAGGTCAGTTTTAATTTCTACTTCAAATACAAAATCAGACACCTCTTTCAAACATACATCAGATTTGCATACAACTGTCACTGGTCAAACTAATGTTAAAGCTGGAATCGACCAGATGACAGGCGATGCGAACCAACATTCTACCATCTCAGTTAAAGCTACATTATCTACTCATCAAAGTGGATCAGAGGGAATGTCACAAAGTATAAGCACTACATCTACTGTTCCTACTACTTTAATAGTTTCCACTCGAGAGGACAGTGTCATCAAATCAACAGATCAAGGTAATTCCGCCACTGAACATTCAGTTGAAGATGACAAAATAAATAAATATACTCCTCACACTCCAACTGACAGATTATCCACAGAACCAGACACATTTTCATCACAACAAAAAGGTGAAGTTACTGATTTTCCCTCTGCAGATGTAACAAGTACTGTAACTGTTACAGAACTGAATGAAACATATTCTAGATTGTCTGCTACACGTACTGCGCAAGACACCGACACTACGCCTAATGTTTTAAATCACGCTAGTACTGTATCTTATGTTAATGAAACCGGCGAACAATCTACAGTTCTAGCTAAAGATAATCTTGGTGCAGACGTTTCTGATGACAATAGTGCTACAATGAATACTCAAAGTACTGATCCTACTTCCAACATTCATCATGACAAAAGTGCCTCATCTAGTATTCCTGGAAGCAAATATACAGTGTCAAGTTCTCCAAATATATGGAGTTCAGTATCACCCGGCGATGCACATGACATTAGTGAGAGTAATCGTTATGTATCTACTGTTATAAGCGGCTTTAAAACACTACCATACGTCTCAGAAGGCATTCGGACATCTTCGTTCCAACAAAATGAATTCAGTACAGCTTCATCCTCAGACTCCGATACTATAATTACTTCAGGTATTACTTCAACATTTATAGCTCAAACTAATGTAATATCGACAATTCAAGACAAAGTTAACACACAGGTTTCGAACTCTGAACCGGCAGTTGGAAATGATTTTGGAACAAGCACTTCCTCTACTGTTCCTGAAGGAGCAGGTGATGAATCTACATTGAATGTAATCGGAAATGCTTCATCTGTTTCATATGACTCAGGCAAAACATCAAATACTCAAACGAACGCCAAAACTATGTCAAATGTTACAGATAAAACTTCTACTACTGCTAGTTACAAACCAACGCGACAAGAAGAAACAGTACAGCCAGATACAAGTAAAATTCCCTCCACTCAAAAGAACTTTGGTGCGAGTGACGAAATTCAAAATAGTCGAGAAAGACATTCAAGTACAATTGGCACTATTATGTCTTCTTATGTTCTTGAAAGTGCTGATCATAAATCTACACCACATGTTAGTGACTTAACTTTGTCTGTTTCATATGACTCCGGCAAAACGTCTAATGATCAAGCGAATGCCAAAACTATGTCCACTATTACAGATAGCGTTTTTAGTACTGATAGCTACAAACCAACGCGACAAGAAGAAACAGTTAAACCCGATACAAGTAAATTTCCTTCTTCTCTTAAGAACTTTGGCACCAGTGACGCTGTTCAAAACAGTACTGTTGGCACTATCAAGTCATCTACTGTCCTTGAAAGTACTGTTTATAAATCTACACTACGTGTACGTGGCTCAACTTCTTCATCTATTTCACATGGCCCTGGAAAAATTCCAAACGACCAAACGAACACCAAACCATTGTCAACTAATCCAGATGAAACTTTTACTACTTCTACCTACAAACCAACGCGACAAAAAGAAACGGTAAAACACAACACACGTAACATTTCTTCCACTCGAAAGTATTTTGGTACCAGTGACGGAGTTGAAAACAGTCAAGGAACACTTTTAAGTACACGCATGGTTACATCAACGGTTCTAAATAACACTGATACAATTACAACGCGACAAGAAGAAACAGTAAAATTCAACACAAGTAAAATTTCGACCACTCGAAATAATTTTGGTACCAGTGACGAAGCTCAAAACAGTCCAGTAACACTTTCAAGTAATATCGTTACATCGACTGTTCTAAATAACACTGATACAAATGCAACAGAGTCGGACATCAGCAGCGTATTATCGACACTACATGATAACACAAATCATTTAGCGGTGTCTCTAAGTAATGTCACAGTCACATCTATATATTCAACTGCAACTATGACAGCAGACAAAAAAAGCACAGTTCGTGTCACTGCAGATCACAACAAGGCAAAAGATGATGTTAAAAAGAGCAACAATGCGCCAGTCACATCAACGATACAGAATACTGACAACACAGTTACTTCCGATGAACCTCTTACCATTCTTGCTTCTGATACCCCTTATACTAGTACAACTGCATATGTTGGTATATTTGGCACCAGCGCTGTTCCATCTGTTTCTTATACAGGAGAAACTGTGATTAGGACTTCTAAAAACACAGACACACAATTTTCAGTTCAAGACATTACTACCAGTACTGAAGTTACATCAGATAACATCAGCACTAACTTTATCGTTTCTAATGAAACAGCCACAAAATCAGCCGGAATTAATACCGAAAGCGACACGGCACATTTTTCAGAAAGTAATCTTATTTCATCTAATGTTTCGGTAGAAGTTACGAGTCCATTATACAGCCCCAGTAATACATCGACATCATCCTTTCAAATTAGGACCAGCCCTTTTTATGAAAATTCCGGTTTTAGTAGGAAAACATCCACTGAACAAGACAGAATCAGTACCTCAGCAACAACACCGCTAGCCAGCACTATCATGACTTCAACCAGTAAAGGTGATTTTATCACGTTATCAAACAATGTATCTACTGCCACAAAAGAAGTAACTGATTTAAAGATATCTACTACAACGACTATGAATCCAGACAGCATCATATCTACAACAAAGGATCAACATAACACAGCAGTCATAACAAGTGTTAAAAACAATATCAGCATTGCCGCAATAGACTCTAGTACCTTTTCCGTGCTCCCAGATATAAGCAATCCCAATACACAATCTCAAGCTTCTGCAAGCACAATTCCAACTTCAGAAGATGATATAAATGCAACCTTATATTTTAAAGAGGAGACGAGCATGTTAAGCGAATCAACTAAGCAATACGAAGTTGACACAATGAACTATTCTGCGAACAGCAAAGACTCTGGAACAATTAAGCATACTGAAAAATCTTTTTTCAATGTGACTACAACACCCGTTGTTCACTATGGTACAAGCACAAACCGTATAATTCCAGATAGCATCAGTGAATTTCCAGCCTTTTCAACTAAATCGATCAATGCACCTTCTACTGTGACTGAAATAGATATTTTATCAAGTATTCAAGATAACAAAATCACGAAAGCTGGTCTGACAAACGCATCATTTATGATATCTGCTGTTTCGAGTAAAACTTCGACAGACCCACAGAGCAAGAGCGAAACATATAACAGTTCAAGTGCAATACTTACTACCACATCTATTGATTTTGGTGCCAAAAGTCAAACTCACGACCCTACTTCTCAAGTTGAGGTCGGAACCAGATCATTAGTTTCTGATAGGAACAATACCACATCTTCTATACAATCTGCGAGACCAGATAGCGATACCAATACATTTTCTTTCCAAAATGTTTCAACTACTATTAAAACCGCTCTTAGAGATTCCAGTGAGTCGCATATCACCAGTGATATTTCTGTCATTACATCTGCAATAAAAGATAACGAAATTGTAGAATCTACTACATCAGATAACGTAAACTTTATATCAACAGTTACAGATATTACTAGACTATCATCTGTTTCAGAAGGTACCAGTCCAGTAAAAACTTTATCACATACAACCAACAAAATATTTACGGTTCCAACAACCAATTCAGAAACTTCAGGTGAAGCTGAAAATAAAGAATCTAATATTAGAGAAACTACATCTACGATTCAAAACGACTTAAGTACTGCAAATACAAAGCCTGGCAGCTATACAAATGATGTTCAAGATAAAGTTAGTACTTTGTTTAAAGTCTTGGATTACTTAAGTACAAGTACTGTATCCTCACGTTCAGATGACACAAGCTTTATATCAATTAATTCTGATGGTACGCACTCTTTTTCTACATTCCCCGTTAGTACAGAATTTCCTACTAAGGATGATATTAGCGATGCAAGTACACTTCATCAAGAATTTATCACGTCAACTAATCCTCTACATAAAACAACAACTGGACAAAACATTTCAGGTAAAACACAATTTGCAGTTCAAAATGAAACAATTAGTACAACAACTACAAACGAAACCATTACCCAATCAATTGTTCCAGATAGCACTAACAATGCATCTTCAAGTCTTTCTAACATGGTACTTCTGGAAAGCACTATCGATACAACTTCAGATGACATCAAAACTCTTTCGACTCTTTATGATAGTTCCTTTAATAAATACACTACTGAGAAACATATCAGCACTAACGATGCATCTTCAAGTCTTTCTAACACGGTAATTCCAAGTCTGGAAAGCACTATCGATACAAATTTAGATGACATCAAAATTCCTTTGACTCTTTATGATAGTACCTTTGATAAATACCATACTGAAAAATATATCAGTCATGGAAATACAGCTTTTCATAATGGCAGTGACAATGGGACTACTGTATTCTTCAATAACGTTTCATCATTTACCATCTCAGAAGGCACCAGTGATGATTTAACTTCTGCGACAGAATATATCAGCAATATTTCTGTCACTATTCAAGATGATAAAAGTAGTATACCTACTACTTTTACAGACAGTTTAATAGATATTTCTACTGAGATTGATAACACAAGAGCTACACCTACTTCTTCTGTAAATAAACATGGCACATTATCTGTTGAAGGTACACCGAGAAGTATATTTGCTTCCACTGAGAGCGAGAGAAAATTAGCAATCAGCAATACTGTATCTACTGGTACAACACCTGAAACTAAAATTGAATCTTCCATCAACCTTCCAGATGACACAAGCGTAGTGCCTAATACCATTAAAAATACCTCACACACTCAAATACATGGCGTTATGGATACAACCAGTGTCGTATCTATCGCAGTTACAGATGAAACCACTGGACCAACTTCCACCAGAGACGGTACTAGAAATGTATTCCCAGTAAGTTCAAGTGACACAGGAAATATCTATTCTAATGACATGCTAATTGATAGTGAGTCTTCTACCGATACAAATAGTCCAACCACATTGTCTGACGACCTTGTCGATCACACTGAAACAATACTTACGGCAGAACCCACAGATAGAGAAACTGTAATTTCAACTGCACTTCCAACAGTTTTTCAGGACACGAATACTTCATCTAATAATGTTATTGACAGTAAACGTGCTGCGTCTTCTACAATAAAAGATGTAACTAATAACACGTTTCTTACTAGCCCAGATAGTACCGCTATTACAACTCCTGCTTCCAATAGTGCTCTTACCATTACTTCTAGCTCGTTACATGTCAACGGTACAATGTCTACATTCACAAATGGTAAGACCACCAACAAACTAACTACCAACTTAGATGAATCACATGATTACAATGTATCTAATAGCACCGCCTCAGAACTGTCAAACAAACTTTCTGACGCTACTGTTGAAAACGAAGTTTCCAATACTTACGTAACGGAAAACATCGCCTCTGAGTTTGCTACTGTAATGAAACAATATGTAACAACACCTAACACTAGTACTGTAGGCACGAAATCTTTTCTGCCTGAGATAACAACTAGATTCAGAAAACCATCTTCTACAGTTTCTGATCCTACAGTCACGAAAGTCTCGTCTATCAACGGGAAATCCTCTGTTTTACTCGAAACCCACACGCAAAGCAGCGATGCTTCATCTGCTAGTATTTCATCCTTTACAGATACAGTTGAAAAGAACACAAATGCAGGTGTCACAAATAGTGTTATTTCCACTATTGTGGAGTATACGGACAATGCATTCTCAAACCCTCAAACTATCAGTAATACTGCATATTCTGCTTTTCCAGACAACACGGGTCCCGTGACTAATTCTATAAAGTACGAGGAGGGTACTGCATCTACTACCTACCGAGACAGCTCTCGCTCTGCAGGTTCTTCCGCTCTTGATCGGAGCAGCAACATATCTTCTACCACAATTCCACAAGATACTCACATTCCAGCTACCAGAACTGTTAGCATTCACACAAAAATTCATACCACTGCGACTGCAGCGACCACAAATTTGACTTCCACTTCAGATTACACAAATACTACTGGCCAAGGAATAGCATCTGTCAGCGTTCCAGATGTCAAAAGCACTGTGTACACTATTTCTAATGAAACAGAAGCAAACTCATTAAAAAGTATTAATGACACTAGCACGATTTCTACGAAAACATCATCTAAAACCAGTGTTTTATCTAAAATTATACAAAAACAAACAAGCGCCATATTTTCTACCACTAAAACCACTAGCACTGTATCCAGTATATTCACAGATGATTTCAGCAGTGTATCAGCAATCGCTGAAGATATCAGCAAAATATCTACTCCAACAGCAAATCAGAGCGACAGTGTCTCTAGCACAGTCACTATTCCAGTAAACACTGACTCAGATAGCACAAGTGATAAAGCTACTGACGTTCCTGGTCAAATGAACACTGGATCTTCTTCCTCTCCATTTGATGCTAGTGCTGTATTTACAGTTCCACTAGACACGAGCTTTATTTCTACATCCGACGTAAGTTTGGTACCGGGCATCACAGACAGTTCATCTTTTGACACTAAATTAAGTACAACTACCGTATCTACTACAAACACAGATGATACCAGTTATAACTTTGCTACTGCACCAGATTATACCGACACTGTACCCTTTACTACACATGCTGCCACTATTCCATCTAGTGAAAGCAACGTTGAATCTACTGTTTTATCACGTATCAGCAGCAATTTATCAACTACGTTTCAAGGCGACAAAGATACTATTGCCACAACGCTATTAGATCAAACAAGTAATATTTTTACCACTGTAACAGGTCATACAGTTACTACAGACATACACCGTGATGCAAGTACAACTGCTACTGCCACACAGGATCAGACTAGCCAAATGTTTAAAGACACACCAAGAGAAAACAATATAAGATCTACTACTGAACATAGTGACACAAACCTACCATCTATTGCCATCCATAATGACACTATTAGTGCATCAAACACATTTCAATATACGTCGAACAATGCCGCAGCAACTACAGAAGTGGGAATAAACTTCAATTCTTCAGTTGTGCCAACTGACAATACCACTGACCTACCTGTAAAACAGAGTCAAAGAAGCACTACATTTACAATTGTATCTGGAGATATCGACACTCCATCTTCAACTGCACTAGGTGTTTCCTCTTCCGTACAAGCTGATTTAAGCAATATTTCATCTACCTATCCAGCTGACACCAACACTGCATTTACTGTCCTTACAGGTGACACCATTAAACATTCTGATGCCATAACAGTTGATGCTACAACCGATTCTATCGCAACACCTGAGAGGACCACTTTGTCTTCTGTCGTACAAAATGAATCTAGTAGTGCACCTTCGGTTCTTTTAGAAGACACTACCCTTAAAGCTATTACAGAACTTGAAGATAACATTACCACTCCATCCACGTATATGCCAGGCGATATCAACACTGTACCAAGTGGAACCAATATCTTATCTGATACAGAACCAAGTACCACAACCTCAGTAGGCGGGACAAACATTCATTTTACACCATCACCAGATAATTCAGGAACTATAAAAACAACAAATGGTGAAGGCTCTACATTATCTGGAGATGAGAACAATATATTTGCGAACGTTACGGAGGGCACAATGTCTATATCTCCTTCCGCACCGGGTAACCAAAGAACAACATCAAGAGAAAAATATAACACCAAATTTGCAACCTCACGAGGTGAAACTGGCACAATATATACCACACTAACAGATGGCACAATTGCTGATATCACTACAGCTCTAGGTGACAGCAGCAGTGATTCAAATGCTTTTGGTACCACACGATATAAATTCAGATCTGAAAATTCTTCAATATCAGGAAACAACATTGTATCTACCAACGGTCCCGCAAGTACCAACATCGTTTCTATTTCTGAAGCAGGTGAAACAAGAATTGATTCAACTACTGTACAAACTGAACCCAGTACATCATATACAGCGGCACTTGGAAACACCGACTCTGTATCTGGTATCACATCAGATGCCACCAGCATTGTTACTCCTACCGGACTTTCTGATGTCAGAACTGACTATGAAACTGTGCTAGGTAATAAAACCAATACATCAACTAGATCTACTTCACGAGGTGATTCAAGTCCCGAATTAACAAACAAATCTGGGGGACCTGGAGAATCTACCTTTATATCTGCTGTAATGCAAAGTGACAGCAGCATTCTATTTACTACTGAAAAGATACTGAATTCTCTCCAAGACGAAACAACACTAATCACATCACCAAATAACAACAATACTTCATCTGCTACCTTATCAGATGAAACTTACACCATGTATACTGTCACTGAAGGTGGTAATCCCATTTTATCTTCTACCACACCAACAGATAACAACACTTCACATAGTGCCATAGAAAGTGACACTAGATATGTATCTTCTTCTATTATTGGTGACAACAGAACTATATTTACTAATGTACCAGATAACTCGAGCACTGAGACTACACTCATGGAAGGTAAGTCATCTATTGTATCTACTTCTTCAACAGTAGATGTCAAAACGTTTTCTACTAGTATATCAGATGATATCAGTAATTCGATTTCTACCCGTGTTGAAAGCACTGCAACAACTACCTTACAGTATGACACCAGCTCTCTCTCTTCTAAACTGTCAGGTAAAACGAGCACTTCTACAGAAGAGTTAGAAACTAGTACTACCTTTCTAGGATATACCAGCACTCTGGTTAATGCTTTACCGAATTACACCAGCACCCAATCTGCTACTGTATACAGCAAAGATAGCACTGCATATGACAAATTTGGTGATGCTAGTACTTTATCACCTATCGCATCGGATGACCAAATGCCTTCATCAGAAGTTTTAGAGGGAGTCAACAACACTGCATTTACCACAACAGTAAATAACGAAAGTACTTTTTCTACAACAATACCTGTTGAACAAAGTGAAAAAAGCACTTTGTTTAGTTCTTCGGCAAAGGACACTAGCATGCATTCTACCGTCCCGGCAGATGCCAACATATCGTTAACTACAATCGAGCCGGAGGATATATTTACATTGTCTTCTGTCGTGTTAGACGACATCAACACTTCATCCCCTACTAAAGCAATTGTCCAAAGAACGATGGTTTCTGCACCAGCCACAAGTCATATATCTACTACAGTTTCAGGCGACAGTAGCGCATCAGGTGTCATGATTTCTGAATCTACAGCCACAATGGGTGGACATAACCCTGTACCCGTCCCAAATACATTATCTACCAGTGTATCTGACGATGTAGGAAATGGATCAACCACAGTTTCAGCTGACACTCTTACTCTATCTTCTTTCTTAACAGATGACACCGGGAATATATCCACACTCACTCCAGACAACACGAATATTGGGTCTACTACCATACAAAGTAACGCCATTAGTATATCTACTACCCAACAAGACGATATCATAAGTACAACAGGTGACAAAAGTACTGCATCTTCATTTGTACCTGAAGACATCAGTGATGTATCTACGCCCGTAACAGGTCACATATATACGGCATCTACAAATACAATAGGTGAAATGAACACTGGTATTACTAAAACCGCACAAGGTGACACTAGTATTGTAGCTTCTACTGTGCAAGGTGACGCCATCAGTGTATCCTTAGACGTAGTAAGTGGCATCGTTTCTAATACTGCTTCATATCACACCAGTACTTCATTCCTAAGCTTACAAAGTGATGCCGATACTGTATCCACTATGTCCGAAGATAGCACATATACATCTAATACTGACACCCTAGGTAACACTTCCGCTGAATCTACCACCATCCTTAACCAAACCCAAGTTGGAACGTCTGCCAAACGTAACATTGGTACTGAGCACACGATCGTTCAAAGTAATGTAACATCCACACAAGATACTAGTACTAACATTGTATCTACTTCCGCTGTAGTTGACACCGAGTCTGTATCTACTATATTGGAAAAAACGAGTTTCTCACCTACCGATGAACGTCATAGCACTAACATAGCAGCAAAAAACAAAAGCACGGTATTAATGACTGATTCAAATAATGATATTCCATTATCTACTAATGCACTTGATGGTACCACTGCACTAACCATCACAGTCAAAGACGCAAGATCTGCGTCTACAACCGTGAATAGAAGTAATTCATCTAGTACTACTATTGTAAATGGCATCGACACTGTCTTTATGACTACTCAGTATGATACAAACACTGCATCTACCAGCATTGCAGAAGGCACTGCGGCTACTAGCGGTCTAGATGACACTCCAAACAACTATTCTAGCATGAGCACGGTGACTACGTTTTCAAATGGAGCTAAAGCGTCACTTTCGACTGTTGCAGATTTTACAGAAAACTCGTCAACTCTTCGGCAGACAAACACACAAAGTGTAACTTTTAATATTTCAGATGCTAGGACATTTGAACCTAGTAAACCCGCAGAACAAACGGTACAGTCCTCTAGAGAAATCACCACTCTTCTTCCTGGTGTTTCAGATGACACTGGAACTGCACACACGACTGATCAAGATGAAGCAAGTGTTTCCTCTCTTACTGTTATGAATGACTTAAGCACCGACATTTTAGATGTTCAGCACACTGCATCTACTTCTTCGTCCTCAGTTGCTCCTGATGATTTTGATACTGTTTCACATTCCGTCCATGATGGCAATAACAACTCTCCAAATATTTCAACAAGAAAAAGAACTGTACTACCCACGTACGCAGAAGACACTGCCACTACCAATGACATAAGCAATGTACCTCTTACAGATTCAGATGGAACAAGCAGTGTGCCATTTACTTCTGGGGATAACATGAACTCTGCAAATGCTTTCACTTCTAATGACATCCGCACTCTATTTACAACCATTGCAAATGACAAAGGATCAACATTAAGTTCATTTGAAACACATGCTGCCAATCTCGCAACTGTAAAAACTGCACATCAAGTCACTGAAACTACATTTCCCATAATATCAACACCTGAAAGTAGCAAAATATTTACATCCTTAAAAAATCCAACAAGGATGACAGATGAAATCACTTCCGATAACGCAAACAATATCACTACAGATAAAACGCACGAATATGGTAATTCATTTAGCACAGCAACTCCTTCCATCCCAGATGATATAAACAGTGCATCTACGACAATATACACAGTAAGTTCAAATGACGACCCAGAAGTTACTACTAACGTTTTAGATGACAACAGTGTCGTACCTAGTACCCTACAAGACACTTATACTATATCAACAGCTGTGGCCAACACCAGCATTTCATTAACGACTATGCAAAGTACCAGTAGCACCTTATCATCTGCAGATAACGCGCACACACTGTCCACAACTCTCAGCCCCGATGCTATATCTACTTCTGCTCTGAATTTCACTAGCACTACATCATCTGCTACAGTTAATAACGCAGCAGTTTCGGATAAGAAAAGTACCATAGCAAGCACTGATTCAAGTGTCAATGATACCTTATATACATTGCCTCATAATGTTAATAACACTGTATCACCGACCTTTACAGATGACATTCAAACGGTGTCTTCAACAGCTACCACCTCCATATCTCAGACAGGCACAACTGACACTAGTACTCTGTCTACAACAACCACAAATAATGCAAACAGAACATTATCTTCCACTAAAACAGCTCAAACCAGCTCTGACTTTTCGACCATTTTAGATGGTACCACCACTTCAATAGTAACAGATAGAATAAGCTCTGTGTCCGTTAAAGATGAGACTAGCGCATTATATTCCACGGTTACAAATGGCACAACGTCATTATTTTCTGCGACTGTTGAAGGCACTGTAAAACAGAGTATTGGAGAAAACACCAGAACGTTATCTCCAAGTGTTCAAGACAGCACAAATGCTGTTCCCCATCATGACACCAGTAGTGTATCCGGGCACAAAGAAGATTACATGAGCACTTCATCTGGTATCATTACAGAAGATAATATGTCTGTATCAATGTCGAGTGCAAATGCCACCTATATTGTACAAGCTACAACAGAAGATGAAACCAGCAGTTTATTTCTGGCTGTTACAGATGATGTATATCAAACCATTTCAAACGAGACCAATACTTTGTCGCCTACGATTGTAGATGGCAGTGACACGTTATCCAGTACAGATGCATATATACCAGGTACTTTATCGAACATCACAAATCACAAATATACTGGTCACCAATCCGTTACAGAAGACATGAGAACTGTGTCATCGATTGTTACAGAAGACATCCAAACAGTTTCCCCGACTGGCGCTGTCGACACCAGCACGTTTTCTCAAACGAACAGTGTTGTATCCATTATGAATACAGATGTCACCACTACTGTATCCCCAACTTCTGTAAATGATACCAGATATCTACTCTATACCACTACAGAAAACCCCAATACTGTGTACATGCCCGTTGTAAATGACACCGATACGGTCACAGATTCTACCAGCGATCTGTCTCACACCAACACAGATAACAGTACTACCGGTATATCCACTACAGCTAAAACTGACACCAACAGTTTAAAATCAACTGTTGCAGACGACACAAGTACAGAATCAACTAAAGTAGAATACAGCACCATCATTTTGTCTCCAAACAACAATGTGTCATCAATAACCGGTACACAAAGCATGAGCACTATATCTCCGATTGGTGCAAGCAACATCAACGCAATATCGACCACTGTTACAGATAACACAGACACACTATCGTCAACCACAATGAATGGAAGTAGTGTTGTATCTTCTATCGTTCCTGATGATGTCAGCACCGTTTTCTCTTATGAAACAGATGAGACCACTGCAGGAGCACCGAGAGTTACAAATGACACTGCTTCTATGCCGGCCACTGAAGACAGTCGCACTAAACCGCTGACTGTTACAAGCGAAATCTTCACAGATGATACTGGCATATCAATTCCGACCATAACAGACGACATAACTCTCGTTCCAGTTCACACAACAGACACGACGCTATCAGATGACGTTATATATACTTCCATAACAGATGACAAAGGTACGACATCAGATCCCAAGGGTAGTGTTCTTCCTAATGTATCTTCAACTGTTCCAGATAGCGCTGACACAATACACACAAGCTCTGTAGATACCACAAGTTATACATCAATTATTATCACAGATGAAGCCAACAGTGTATCTACAAAATATCCAAATCGTACCAGTACCACAGACACAAGCGTCATTGCTGATACAGAAGCAGTTAGCACTAAACCTACTCCTGAAGCAGATGGCAGCACTATGTCTACGTATAAGATTTCATCTACTGTTTCAGAAGTAGCAGAAACGACTTCTGTGCAAGGTAAATTCCAGAAATTAACATAGCTTTTTAAATTAATGTATGCTTTGACAGTAGTTTACTTACTTACCTTTATGCATTCTTGCAAAACCATTCCTATATCCAAATATAATAATATGTCATTTCGTGTGTAATGTCATTATATTTTGACTTAATTAACTCAAGTACACTACCTAGATTTTTATCAACCGATGCACATTTGTTTACTCTATTTTTTTCTTCAAAATTCTGTGTACATCTGCCATGTACACTTGTACATCTGCCATGTACACTTCAGCTGATCTCTATAGTTATCTTTTACTCTTATAACAAAACACGTATGCGAATAATTTCCTCTTCAGACGCATGCACAGTAGATGGTATATGTCCGTACCGGTCAGTGTGTAGATCTTGGCATGATGGATACGAATGTATTTGTGTGGAAGGTTTTATCAAACAAGATGTACACTGTCTAGGTAATTATGAAACATAAGTCATAAAAAAACCTTAAATTTCGCTAACATTCTTTTCTTGACCAAAGATAATACTAACAGTAATTACGTGTTCCCGAAAGATTTTAGTCTTGAAAAGTATTATACTGACCGGCAAAAGAAACGCAACTTTACTTATTACAATGTAACTTGATATTTATCATACATGTATCCGGTGCATTTTAAAAAGAATTCACCTGGGGCAGAGACATAGAAGAAATAATGAATGTCTCTGAATTAATTATCAAATGGTAATATGCAGAAAGATAGGAAATTGAATTTTACTACTTAGTATGTATACACGTTTTAATGAAAACATAATTATACGCTTTTTTGTAAGATATAAGAAAACGAGTTTCGTCTCTTTTGCGTTTGAGTATATATCGTACAGAAAACGTGATTGGATCGCAATAGACCGGTGGTGCTAGTTACTGACCTGACAATAACATTTTCAATCCAACTTAGAGGGAAAAAGAGATATCATGCATATCTGCAAAGTCCGACAAAGTCAATGCCTTTCTTATAAGAAGCAACAGTCAAAAGAAACAACAACATTCCCCTTATGTATACCTTTATTAAAAGCGGAAACTTTACGAATATTACAATTTACTCTTGAAAACAATACCAGATGAAAATATATTTATGATTTGCCCGCCTACAAAACAACTTACATAAATGTAGTACGTATCTCGGATAATTTCTGTGATTGCGAGTGTTTGTATTTATGTATCTGGACATCTAATAACAAGTCGTCTAGGGTGCCTCTTGTCTCATCAAGACGATTCTCTTCATATCCAGAATATAACGTTGCTCTAAAAAGTAATTTGCTTGTGCTTTAAGATATTAACGAATGCAACGACACTGTCTGTGGCAGTAATTCATTCTGTGTGAATACCGATGGAAGCTACAGATGCGAATGTTTGCAAGGATTTTCATTAACTGAAGGCTCGTGTTTGGGTAAGTTTAAATAATATGTACATAAGTAGAGATATTACAGAAACCATAGACCTGCAACTTGACTTTGAACTATAGCCTTAGAATGTAACCACTCTTGGTGGAATGATAACATCAGATCAACTTGAAGGACTGATCAAAACTCAATCAAGAATTAATACAAACATAAAAACGACCAAAGATCGTTTATGGTGGAAAGCAAATGGTTATAGCCATTCCCGCATAGTCTTGTATTTAAAGAAAGTAAATTACATGTATTTTGGACTGTAGTATGAATACTAAACTATGTTCACAATATTGTATTAGTTCAGTTGACGTTGCATGAACAACTTAGAATAAAATGTAATACAAGAAATGTACTAATATATCTTTTTCTGTCGTTATATTTTCCTCACCAATAACATGTTTGACATTGCATATAGGGAAGACAGTATTTGGTTTATGCTACTATGTAAATGAACGGCTTTTTTCACTCATTATGCTTTGGATTGTATCGCCTCTACACAAGGCATTCTGATTATCACCTTCCGAATAAGTTACAAAAAGACCAATTCAAGAAATATTTCTGAGACGTTTATGATGTTTTTTTTAATTCCTTCGCCATTCCCCTACAATAAGAACACATCGTCAATCACACAGGTGAACATGAAAAGAAATAAATTTTCCTTAGCAATTTCTTTTATTTCATTTACATGTTTATTTGTTTCATCTCAATCGAGAAGCAATTTCTCTCGGTTTTAGTCAATCGCTCTAGAGGCACCATCCCTGACGAAACCGAACGCTCTAAATGCACTTTCCGTGATGGAACCGATCGCTCTAAATGCACTTTCCGTGACGGAACCGAACACTCTAAATACACTTTCCGTGATGGAACCGATCGCTCTAAATGCATTATCCGTGATGGAACCAAAAGCTCTAAATTCACCATTCCTGATGGAACCGAACGCTCTAAATGCACAAACCGTGATGGAAGCAATCGCTCTAAATTCACCATCCCTGATGGTACCGAACCTTCTAAATGCACTAACCGTGATGGAACCAATCGCTCTAAATTCACCATCCCTGATGGTACCGAACGTTCTAAATGCACTATCTGTGATGGAACCGAACGCTCTAAATGCACCATCTGCGATGTAACCGAACATAAATAAAAAAGAGAGTGAGTCAACAATTTCCACAACTACATCTGGGTGGACTGAAAATTGTGTGATATTATGTGTCAGATTAACCCCTGCTAAATATATCTAAACCAAACAAGCAAACAAGACGAATGACTGTTGCCAAAAGGACTTCAGATCGTTTACATGCACAATAAATTAAATCTCATTTCATGTTTTATTATCTTGATTGTATCATATTTTATAACATGTTTTCTTCCAGGAATAGTTTTGTCATCCCAGAGTTTAAGGTAACTTGTCCCAAACAAAATGGACACCAGTGAAAAAATGATGCTATTACTAAAATGTAGTCTGGTGGTCTTTTGACATTATACACAATCAAATTACTCTGTGACAGATTCAGTGGAAATAAGAAAACTAAAACATAGTTTACACCATTATCAACATAATTTTGTTTAATTTTTCCGTATCAAATACATAATTTGAAAATATCTCTGTCTTGCAGTATTTTATATGGCTTGGTAAACAAAATGTTTTTAAAACAACGGTATGTTGATAATGGTATAAACTATGTTTCTTTATCTCAACTGATTCTGTCACAGAGTCTTCGTTAGTCAACTAGCAAGAATATATTTCAAAATGTATCCGTTCTTCATAATAATTCACTGATTTATAGTTCCCTTTACATGAATTATTAGTGTCAGTACTACACTATTTTGACATCCCGAACAAAATAAACTTAGTTTACATTAAAGGAAAAAATAAAAATTGAAAAAAACATGCGCCCCACCCACTAAAGACAATAGTGCTCTACCTTTAACCACAACTCAAGCATGTGGACTTCACAATTTAGTGATGTGTTCAAGTGTAAGATTGAAAGAACTGTTCAACTTTTTCTATGGTCGAGCATCTGGAGGAGACATTGAACTAGTAAATAAGTGCCAGTTTGAATAATTTCATCATTTGACTTGCACAAAAATTGGATATTTTTCATGTAAGTAACCCAAGAACTGAAATGACATGTTTTAACAATATTTGCAACAAAACACACTAATATTGGTTGCAAATGTTTTGTAGAACGCGTAATCGTCATATAAAAACTGCCGTTGCTCACTTTGAGGGCGCCGCCATATTGGATTCAGCGACGTCGCGTCATTAACATTACGGCCTATGGGAAAAATCACAAGAATTCAAATTTTGACTAAAATATCAAGTTAATCAAAAAAATGAAAAAGTGGCCTGGAGATATTAATGTTCCAGTGATGCTGGTGTATTTAATATTGATGTCATGTGCATATTCGAAATTTAATCGAAGTCTACCGATTGAGTGGGACAGACTTTAAAAGCTTATATAGCAGTAATTTGGTTGTGTTTTATATCAAAAGACCACCAGGTTACATTTGAGTAATATCATCATTTTTTCACTGGTGTCCACTTTGTTTGGGACAAGTTACCTTAACAGTCCTTCACACTTTTATATAGAGGATAATTGTTGGTTTCGGTGTAAGATCACTTTATAATTTCACCGAGTGGGCACTAAAAGTGTAATTTCACGAGAGGCGCAGCCACGAGTGAAAATAACTACTTTTGGTGTTCACGAGTGAAATTATCGTGATATGACATCGACACCAACAATTTTTCTGTTTATTTTATGTCTCAAACTCTACTTTTGCTGAGTTTATTTCATTACAATGTCGAAAATCGTGGAAAACATCACCAGAAAGCATCGCAAGCATGACGTCATTTTAACGACGTCATCGACTCATCGTCATATGGTTTCCGGCATTCGTTAAGCTCAGTATACTATTTTGACGTTAATCCGGGTAACAGATTTTGATAATTTTCATTGCGTGGACAGTGAGTTTATCGGAATATAATCCACCGTTATATTTCGATAAACCACCGAAATACATAAAATAACTTTAGATAACTAATCGTCGAATTAATTTAAATGTTGTAATTTCTGTATACATGTACTATATTATCATTTTAGTTCATTATTAGTTGTCATTTTAAGGGCATTTGAAATAAAGAATATAAAGCATGTAGCTATATTTGTATATAGCCAGTATATCTGTGTATCTTGTATAATCTTCTTAACTTTACCTTCATAATGAAACATGATAAACAAATGTATACCCGAGTCACGTGATTCAATTTTACAATACACCATGGGGCGCAGTTCCGGAAATCATTAAAAAGAGGAAATAACAACGAGACGGCACAAAGTAGAATCTAGGTAAGTTTATTTTTTAAATGTTCTCTTTTCGAATCATTTCGTAGATGGCAGTAATCTGAAGTACGGCTTTAATGTTATGAATTGCATATTTATCAGTGATGTTTAAACAAGTTATAGGCCTATGCATAATTAATGAAAAAAAAAAACACCAGAAAGTCCATGCCCCGTGCTTGTAAAAGTACAATCAGAAAGTATGTTTCTCACCTATGAGATACGTATTTCCGCGGTTTTACCGGTGATAGATAACCTTATCCTTCACCACTTATCTCTCATCGCTGCCGGACTATTTTACATTAATTATAAGCAAGCAGACATAAAAATCGAAAAATCACTGTAAAATTGATATTTTTAAATAAACATAGGATTGTGGGTATTCATGTTCTTAGTTAGATCATTTTCTATCCATCTATAGCAGTTTCGAAGTAAAATTCGAGAAAAAAGTTGTTTTCATTTTTTCATCCCCATCCTGTATTTCACTCTTTTTTCTTCTTACTTGTGTAAAAATGCGATTAAAACGGAGAGAAAATAAATCAACCCTGTCCATTGAATTGTGGATAAGGAAATCCCATCCTCGGGTTGAGATACGTTCAAAATAACTCGGCAGGGCCTCGTTTTTGGGACGTATCTCAACCCTCGGGTGGGATTTCCTTATCCACAACTCATGAACATGGTAGATTATAAAAATCTTTCACTGGTTGTACGTGCAGATGGGAATATCTAACTGTTTTCGGCGGTAACAAGGCTCTGCCGAGTGACCGATTATTTTTCTTGCATAGGACCATATTCTACTAATAGTAGCAGAAATAAAATAAAACTAATAACTTGTATTTACGCGCTATTTCCTTGTAGTAATGTACGAATTTACACATTCATTCATAAAAGTAGTTCGTTCTGACGTTATTAAGTCGTCTTACACCTGGGGGTGTAAGATGAAATTTCCCAGCACTGGTAAAAACTGCAGATTATAAGAATATTTTTTTGTTTTTTTTTTTTTTTTTTTTTTTTTTTTTTTTTTTTTTTTTTTTTTTTTTTTTTTTTTTTTTTTTTTTTTTTTTTTTTTTTTTTTTTTTTTTTTTTTTTTTTTTTTTTTTTTTTTTTTTTTTTTTTTTTTTTTTTTTTTTTTTTTTTTTTTTTTTTTTTTTTTTTTTTTTTTTTTTTTTTTTTTTTTTTTTTTTTTTTTTTTTTTTTTTTTTTTTTTTTTTTTTTTTTTTTTTTTTTTTTTTTTTTTTTTTTTTTTTTTTTTTTTTTTTTTTTTTTTTTTTTTTTTTTTTTTTTTTTTTTTTTTTTTTTTTTTTTTTTTTTTTTTTTTTTTTTTTTTTTTAATTATTTTTTTTTTTTTTTTTTTTTTTTTTTTTTTTTTTTTTTTTTTTTTTTTTTTTTTTTTTTTTTTTTTTTTTTTTTTTTTTTTTTTTTTTTTTTTTTTTTTTTTTTTTTTTTTTTTTTTTTTTTTGTTTTTTTTTTTTTTTTTTTTTTTTTTTTTTTTTTTTTTTTTTTGGGGGTTTTTTTTTTTTTTTTTTTTTTTTTTTTTTTTTGGGGGGGCCCCTTGGGGAAAAATTTTTTTGGGTGTTTACGAGTGAAATTATTGTGATATAAATGAACAAACAATTTTTCTGTTTATTTTATGTCTATAACTCTACTTTTGTTGAGTTTGTTTCAATAAAATGTCTTAAATCGCGGGACACGTCATGAGAAAGCATAACAAACATGACGACATTTTAACGACGTCATAGTCGTATGGTTTCCTGCGTTCGTTACGCTCGGTATATATTTTGACGTTAAACCGGGTAGAAGATTTTAATAATTTCACTGAGTGAACAGTGAGTTTATCAGGATATAATCCCCCGTTATATTTTGATAAACCACCGAAAAACATAAAATAAAACGTGATTTTACACTGAAACCAACAATTATCCTCTATCTATTTGCACATTCAAAAAACATATCACTTTTTGATATTGGATATAGGGTTCCACAGAGAAGAGATAGAGCATAATTGTTGGTTTCGATGTAAGATCACGATATAATTTTACCGAGTGGGCACCAAAAGTGATATTTTCACGAGAGGCGCAGCCACGAGTGAAAATAACTACTTTTTGCGTTCACGAGTGAAATTATCGTGATATGACATCGATACCAACCATTTTTCTGTTTATTTTATGTTTAAAACTCTATTTTTGTTGAGTTTGTTTCAATAAAATGTTGAAAATCGCGGGAAACGTCATCAGAAAGCAAAACATTTATGACGTCATTTTAACGACGTCATCGACGTATTGTTTCCAACATTTTTTACGCTCGGTTGACTCGTTCTGACGTTATTAAGTCGTCTTACACCTGGGGGTGTAAGATGAAATTTACCAGCACTGGTAAAAACTGCAGATTATAAGAATCTTTCACTGGTTGTACGTGCAGATGGGAATATCTGTTTTCGGCGGTAACAAGGCTCTGCCGAGTGACCGATTATTTTTCTTGCATAGAACCATATTCTACTAATAGTAGCAGAAATAAAATAAAACTAATAACTTGTATTTACGCGCTATTTCCTTGTAGTAATGTACGAATTTACACATTCATTCATAAAAGTAGTTCGTTCTGACGTTATTAAGTCGTCTTACACCTGGGGGTGTAAGATGAAATTTCCCAGCACTGGTAAAAACTGCAGATTATAAGAATATTTCACTGGTTGCACGTGCAGATGGGAATATCTGGCTCAAGGGTAATTGTTTTTTGGCGGTAACGAGCAGTTTCAGGTTCAAACTAACCTTACGTCTTAAAACCGGTACCTTCGGCAACAGCGCAACGTCATTGAACAAAAGCTGCAAACCCTGACTACAGTTTTTTTTATAATAAAGACACACAATGTTTAATCTTTAACCCGGATTTACATCAAAAAGTATACCGAGCGTAATTAATGCCGATGACGTCGTTAAAATGACGTCACTTGCGCTATGTTTTTTATGACGTTTCCCGTGATTTTCGATATTTTATAGAAACAAACTTGATAAAAGTAAAGTTTTAAACATAAAATAAACAGAAAAATTGTTGGTATCGGTGTAATATCACGTTAATTTCACTCGTGAACACCAAAAGTTGTTATTTTCACTTGTGACTGCGCCACTCGTGAAAATATCACTTTTGGTGCCCACTTGTTGAAATTATATGGAGGATAATTGTGGTTTCGGTGTAATATCACGTTATAATTTCACCGAGGGGTTAGCAATTGATATGAAATGATATTTTCACGAGTGGCGCAGCCATGAGTGAAAAAACTACTTTGGGTGCTCACGAGTGAAATTATCGTGATATTAAATCGATACAAACAATTTTTCTGTTTATGTTATGTCTATAACTCTACTTTTGTTGAGTTTGTTTCAATAAAATGTCTTAAATCGCGGGACACGTCATGAGAAAGCATAACAAACATGACGACATTTTAACGACGTCATAGTCGTATGGTTTCCTGCGTACGTTACGCTCGGTATATATTTTGACGTTAAACCAGGTAGAAGATTTTGATAATTTCACTGAGTGAACAGTGAGTTTATCAGGATATAATCCCCCGTTATATTTTGATAAACCACCGAAAAACATAAAATAAAACGTGATTTTACACTGAAACCAACAATTATCCATTATCTAATTGCACATTCAGAAAACATATCACTTTTTGATATTGGATATAGGGTTCCACAGAGAAGAGATAGAGCATAATTGTTGGTTTCGATGTAAGATCACGATATAATTTCACCGAGTGGGCACCAAAAGTGATATTTTCACGAGAGGCGCAGCCACGAGTGAAAATAACTACTTTTTGCGTTCACGAGTGAAATTATCGTGATATGACATCGATACCAACCATTTTTCTGTTTATTTTATGTTTAAAACTCTATTTTTGTTGAGTTTGTTTCAATAAAATGTTGAAAATCGCGGGAAACGTCATCAGAAAGCAAAACATTTATGATGTCATTTTAACGACGTCATCGACGTATGGTTTCCAACATTTTTTACGCTCGGTTGACTTTTTGATGTTTATCCGGGTAGAAGATTTTGATAATTTCACTGAGTGAACAGAGAGTTTATCAGGATATAATCCACCGATATATTTCGATAAACCACCGAAAAACATAAAATAAAAGGGCATAATCAGTAAACTCGACAACATATACTGCATGTGTTCTTATTAAATATCACGTTAAATATCTTCCAATATTTTGGGTATATTTTCATGTTTTTCAAACAGTAGCATTTAGTCCTTTTGTCAAAAGAGAAAATTAGAAACTGTAACATTTTACGATTCAATTCTTTCAAACGCGAAAACATGAGTGACTACATGTGTAGTACATGTTTAACTGGCGAGATCCCAAAATAGAAATACCTCAGCAAATAATCATAAATTTTTAACAAGTATGAAATCTTTATCTTTCCTTAACTGTGCAAATAGAAAAATCTATTAGAATCTATATGTTATTTGGTTTTTGAAGTGGTATATTGCCACCACATAGTAGTTTATTCAAATTATCAAATAAAATCGATAGGTAATCGAAGTCAATTTTTTGTAAAAGGTTGTAGAAGAGAAAATATTATTATACTTTGTTATATATGACGTACAATAAAGATGAGATACGACCAATGTTCACAGTGTAAAACAATCAAATTGTTGTCACAGTTTTACTTGTAAAAAAGGCGCAAAAAGTATTATGCACGACGTTAAGTGAATTCACATACCGTTCCGGAAGTTAATTTATTTAAACATGATGGCTTTCCGAAAGAGAGGCCGTTCCGTATAATCTTTAAAAGAGTGAGTCCAAACTAGTGCCTGTCCAAGGTGAAGTCGATGCTTCCAGTGATTGTAAAAATAATCAATCTTCCTGGAGGAACGCGTCGAATAATAGAGCTTGGGTATTTCGCGGATCAGAATATGCGAGAACTATAATTCGTCGGTACATTTGGCAGACCAAAAATGGGCTAGCATCATTCTTTGATGTCAATGCCGGCAATACAGTTTCACTACAGCAGTCACAAGCGGCAAGCCGCATCGGTAGTTGTCGCTGCTTCGATATCAATACAAAAGATGGCAGCAGGTAAACACACATTTTTTCACCTGTTTATTAAAAAAGCATGTTTTCCAGATATATACTTTGAAATTTAGACTTTAGAATTCACAGTTAAAAGGGTAGCGCATTTTATCAATTTTCCTTCTTTTTATGCAAAGCGGTAAAAAAGCGATTTCAAGCTATTCGTTCTTTCTCCATAACACATACATGTGAAACAAAAAGTATTGCTAGTATATGACATAACAGTACTACGACGACCACATCCTCAGGCATGCCTATGTCTTAAGTTTAAACTACATGTTATACAAATGAAGATAATATAATTTGGGTTGAAACTACCCGACTCCGTTTTACATATCTATAACCGTTATCATTTGTGCGAGTAGATAAGTTCACTGAGCTGGTGGTCGTTTGGGTGAGATAACCTACTTGTAATTACTAAACCTCCCGCTGGTTAATTTTATCCCTGAGTTCGAGCCCCACTATTGCCATTTTGTCCATGGAAAATGCCGCAAATAGTGATATTAGACATCTCTGTAGCTTCGATACTATTTGGACTATTATGAAAAGATATTTTCAGCCATGCTGAACGCTGGTGTTGGTGAAACCCAGATTTCAAACATTTTGACGGAGCTCAACATATCTCAGCCTAGTGCAACAATAAAAGAAGCGCGAACGTGAAATTGGATCTACTATTGAGAAAGTTGCTTAATAGTCTTGTTCTGATGTTCTAACGGAGGAAAAGGCGCTTTATGAAGTAAGCATACTAATTCGCGTTGATGTCAATACTATAAAAGGAAATGATCAAGGCATTGGCAGTCATTTATAACCTGTTACGCCCCGATAGGCGGTTACTTTTTTGTATATTAGGACATATTAACGCCAGTGTCAACCGTATTCCGGTCATTTCTATAGACTGGCAGTTTATCTTACCCTCGTTCATTGGAAGAACGAGAACTCGATCTCTATCCTCCGTAAGAAACTGCCAATTTTCACATATCAAAAGACATGGTATGAGCAGGACTCAAACCCACGACCCTCAATCTATGAGAGGTAACAGTGATTTAAAGTCAGCGGCTCTAACCACTTGATCACGGAGGAACACAAGAAAGACTTAGAATATAATCTTATTGTTTCGTTTGCCTCCACGTTTACATTATAATCAGCAGCGCTAGTTGATAAGTCTGACACCCGTAAAGGGTCTCCCCATGCATGTTAGTTAATACATACATATTTTAAAACGGCGAATATCACATCATAGCCAATGCCTTACAAGTCCATAATTGTATATTATTTCATGCTAACTAATGAAATACTCCATGATATATCAGTTGAATAAAAAGTGATGATTTATATATCATATTAGTCACAGTGATAGTGATATAGGTCTGCCATAACTTCTTTTGGTGATGAATATAAATGATTCAGGTTTTGTGATAATAGCGTCGCCCTCGTGATATTAATATTAAAATTGCATCACTTATATAAAAAGGAGTATTTAAATTAGTGTTTCTCAATACAACAGTTACACCTATTAGTCATTATAGAAGTGGCATGAACTTCGTTTTGTATTTTTATATATTTCTTTTCAATACACTAAACACTTGCAGACAGACAGAGCAAGTAGGGGCAGTGTCTTGCCTAAGGAAAGAAACGTCGTATCACTGGTGGGGATCGAACCCGGGACCCTCTGATCCTGATTATACGATCAATATAATACTGCGTCTATTAACTACATGTATGCATAAAGTATTGGCATTGTCACGCATTTTGGGGATTTTTACATGATATATGAACAAAAACGAAACGATGTATAGAATTTGGGGTTGCAAATAAATCTTGCAGGATTTGCAAATCAATTAAAACAAGTCTCTAACACGAAGTCATGACTGTAGAAAAATGTAAATGAAGGATGTATGTACATGTGCAAGGTAATTTATAAAAAAATTATGGTAAACTAACGAGGTTGTAAACAAACTATCTCAACTAAGTCTTACAGAATATTTATTAACCAATTCGTTCCTAGTGTCTACTGAAAACATATATAATGTAGTTTCAATCAGCTACGTTCCGAAGCAGACGACACTTTGGTTGTCGTCTGGTCAGAATTTAGTTCGTCAGTCTGTTGATCACCATTACGAATAATGCCTTTGTTTAGATAAACAGAAAGGCATAAATTGGAAATCAAAAGATCCCATTTTAAAAATACATGTATATGTATAAACGGATTAATTGCTTCGGCGCAACACTCATGATCAGTAAACTTACTAACCGTAAAATATTATTTCTTTCAATTATCTATTTTTCAGGTAAATGAACAGCATAATGTGAGCCCAGGAAAGTATACGCTCGATATGTTTATAGGGTTGGGTGGAAAGCGTGAACGCCGGCGGACAAAACAAGAAACTGGACAATTCAAGAAACGACGCCTTCAGTTGAAGGAAAAAAACGGCAAGGCCAGGAATTTCGCGAGAACCTTGTGTTTAAGGCGTTGCCTCCGGAACGGGAAGTCCTGTGTTCGAATCGCATCCGGTGTGCCATTGAGTAATGACACTTATGTCACACGGCCTCAGCCCGTCCAGCGCAAATGGGTACCTACGATGACATTTTTTAAATGCCTAGATGTTTTAAAGTACATTCCATGTGGCTAATGTTTCCTCTCATGATCAGCGATAACATATTAACATAAGATCAGTGTTGCTTTAATATAAAACTTATATTATTAAATAGATTTATGACTTTAAAAATGTTTTTTGTTTGTTTAGACAGCGTCCGGTTGTAAAGAAAATAAACCATTGCCTGATATTGCAGTTGAAATAATGACGTTAACGTTACATATTGACGCACAAAAATAACGCATAACCGTAACTAAATTTCAAAATTAAAAAAATCTACTTAGATGACCTATTGATTTTTTTTTGATATTTTGAACCATCTACACTATGGTAGTAATATATTTGAAAAATAAGATTGGGTCACCGGACAAACTTTTTCGTAAAACGGCAAAACGTGTTCAGAGGTAGCTGATAAATACTACGTTATTTACGTCAAAATTGGCGCAATATCATTCAAATTACCAATAAATATATTCAATATTTCAAAAATATGCAATAAAAAAGTTAGGCTTAAATGTTTCTGGAGAAATAAAACTTTAATCTTCAAAAATACATTCATAAATACCAGAGAAACGAACGTTTGTATGAAAGCGCCTAAAGAAAATGGGTAGACTGCTTGACGACGTCATGACGTCAACGTCTCGTGAGCGTGTTCCTATCAAATAGCATCACTTTAAAGTACATACACCGTAGACTGCCTATGCAAAATATGACCGTTTTCTGAGGAGGTTGAAAAATTCAGACGTAAGGTGTGGACCTACCTTAATTAAATAATGAAAGATTCCGTTCATGATACCTCAATGTCACTTCGTGACGTCGACGTCACAAATCAGCACGGACTTATACATTGACGTAGTGTACGCGGCAAACAAGCTCACGTTTAGCATGGGGTACAGTAACGGGATATTGTAGTGTAATAAGAGAAAAATTATAATTCCATAGTTAATTTATAAAATCTGCTTTGAAAATGGGAAGGTATAAAAGTTGTCAAAATTTTATTAACCAAAGGGTCTTATTTGTAATACACGTTTGAAGTAAGTTTTATGTTCCCGGATGTTTTGAACTTTGTCGGGACATTTTCTGATGAAACCAGGAAATAGCCGAGTACTCTGACATAAGCCACGTCTTGCGTCTTTAGTATATACATGTATATCTGTGTTATTTCTGTAAAGAGGATAGTAAGTTAGGAGGAGAGAGTAGTTAGTTAGGGGAGCAGCATCTGTGCTAGGTTGGCTCAGTTGGCTAGTCAGTAATACTGTTTGTGATGTTACTTATTATCATAGTTATGAGCTTATTAAATCAGCTTATTAAATGCATTATGAACTTTGAAAAGCGTCTTTTACTAAATAACGAACAATAAACTGAATGAACTGTTACAGCAGCGTTGTGTGTTATTATGTTGCAACGCTTTATTTTGGTGTTTAGGAAGTTAATATCGTGTCTTAAGCTAAGTAGGGAATCTATGAATGCTGACCTGTCAGGTTGTACATTATTTTTATTTTTTGTCGTAGTTATCTCCGTCTAGTCTAACTCCTTTTCACCTCCATTCGATACTAAAAGAAATAATGGCACAGGTATCCCAGTCATTTACCCTTCCAGCTGATATCGATTTGCACTTATGGGATTTTTGTAAAGTTCTAACTTGTGATACGTTCCTCTATGAGAATCAAATAGCTATGGTCATGCATATACTGCTTCTTGACATAGAATGTAAGCTCAATGTTTATCGTATTCACAACTTAAAGATACCTTATCATAATGAAAAAAAATGTGTCAGTTCTCTAGATCACAGCGTAGCCACGAATTAGAAACTACAGCGCTAATAGTAAATACAGAAAACACAAAATTGGCTACGTTATTGTCAGCAGAGCTAGATAAATGTAGTGACCCAGTACAAAAATACTGCGAAATTTGTTCAACTATGTATCAAATATCTCCATCTCAA
Organism: Saxidomus purpurata; assembly: GCA_022818135.1. Taxonomy (NCBI): domain Eukaryota; kingdom Metazoa; phylum Mollusca; class Bivalvia; order Venerida; family Veneridae; genus Saxidomus; species Saxidomus purpurata. Next base: position 12,303,896 of record JAFMSR010000002.1, on the reverse strand, counting down.
AGATGTTCGTGGCATTATTCACCAAAAATAGAGCAAAAATTTCAAATTCTGTAACACAATTGTTAAACCAAATACAGTATTGCTTTTTGCTGAATATCTCTACAAAGGTCACTGGGTAATTACGACAATTCGTCATTGTTTGTTATGATAATTCAAGACAGAAATCTGAAAAAATAGTCAATCCCCTCATGGGTTTCGTCAAACTTGACATGAATTGTAGAGCGTATTATTAGTTTCTTATATGAGCACGAGGTTCAGATCGAAATATCCGTCACTGAGGGTAACTGTTTTGGCGGGAACGAGGCTCTTTCCATCTGAATCAAGTATCTCATGGAAGAAACCTTTTCTTGCATACCGCCTTGCACTTTGAAATAGATATTTAAAAACAAACTTATCGAAATGATGCATTTTGATATAAAACAAACGTTCTTTAGATGCTATGTATGGGAATGTGACGTCACATTGTTTATAACGTTACGTCACAAGTAAGCACGTAAGTCGTATTACACGGTGGGGGGGGGGGGGGGCGTAAGATGAGATTTTCCAGCACTGGTAAAAACTGCAGATTTCCCCATCTGGTATGCAAGAAAACGAACCTCTTGCCGTGAAGGCTTGGTTTTCAATATAAACAAAAAAGCCAATCAAAACTCAAAATGATCTCTCATCTTTCCCGAATATCACACAGGTTAAAATATGGACTCCTTTCCATGAAACATTGGAAACAATGTCAAAATTACAATACCAAAACACTACAACATGTTGAATCAGCTTATAGACAAAATTAATTAATTACGTCACATTGAACTCGGTGATGTCGAGTCTGGCTGGCCCTTTTGGTATTATCTGCTCATTGCCCTAGCAGTCCTGAGTATACTCGATGTAATCGTTTTTTTATATAAAATTTAGATATTGTCCTTTCAAACACAGAAATGCCAATTATAGCAAACAAAATCGAAATGGCGGTCCACACAACTATTATGACCAGATCAAAATGACGGATCTCTGAACACGTTTATGCCAATCGAAAAGAGAACATGGCAAACGCCTCCAGCTCTCTCATCAGACAATTGTACCAGAAAATGTCCCGACAAAGATTAAAACATCCGGGAACAAACGTGTATTACAAATAATACACTTTGGCTTATAAAGTTTTGACAGCCTTTATACCTTCCCATTTATAGATCAACTATGAAGTCATAATTTTTCTCTTATTACACTACAATATGTCAAGTGTATATTACCGGCTTATCAAAATAAATATCAATATATATTTACGGATATGGAAGGGTAATAAACCTATATTCATGTAGGCCTACTGTAAATAAGTTCACTGATAGTAGAGGGTATTTATGGCCAAAAATGGCAAATAAAGGAATAAAATCCTACAGAATTGATTTTTGGTGTGTGCAATCTATATATTGTGTCGACTTCACTACCCGGAATCTACTAAAATCTGTTGGTGCGTTTCCCTTATTTTTGGGGTAAAACGTTGAAAAGTTGAAACAAAAATAGGGATTTCTGGAATCCATTAATAGCCTGATTACTTTACATCTGAGGTGGTCAGAACTCTGTAATTAAGTACGTTAGTATGTCATCTAGTATTTAGATACAGATTTGTCATGTATAAAATCAGCATAAATCCAATATGGACGCCCAAATTCAAAATGGCCGCCAGAAAAACATGATTTTATAGCATAAAATTTGTTTCTTACGAAGTAACAACTTCTAACTTGTATAATTTCCTCTTAAATGTATTATCAACTTTTAGATAATTGCATAAAAAGTTCAGAGCAGTATATCAGAATATGATCCACGACAGACATCGTAGGGTACGCATCTTCTTCCGATTTTTTCATTACTTTTCTAGTTATTGCTTCTACACTGATACTGGAAGCCAGCAGAAGTTAATAAAGGAATTAAACCGTACAGAAATGATTTTTGGTGTGTGCAATCTATATATTGTATCGAGTTCACTACCCGGAATCTACTAAAATCTGCTAGTGCGTTTCACTTATTTTTGGGGTAAAACGTTGAAAAATTGAAACAAAACTGGGGATTTCTGGAATCCATTTATATTCTGATTACTTTACTTCTGAGGTGGTCAGAACTTTGTAATTTAGTACGTTAGTATGTCATCTAGTATTTAGATACAGATTTGTCATGTATAAAATCAGTATAAACCCAATATGGCCACCCAAATTCAAAATGGCCGCCAGAAAAAACATTATGTTATAGCATAAAATTTGTTTCTTACGATGTAACAACTTCAAACTTGTACAATTTCCTGGAAGCCAGCAGAAGTATAAAAGGAAGTATCATCTTCAGGTTGAGAGTAGAAATTATTGGTAAAATCCCGGTCCTGATATCCTTCAACACAATTTCCAGATTGTTTCATCCACTTCCGGTTTTTAATCAGCCGTCTTCGGCGGCCATTTTAAAATTGTACAAATTATATTGATGAGAATATGCTCCTTCTATATTTGATGATCATTGCTGCTCTTTTGAAGAACATCCTACCACAGGATATTCGGGTATCAGTATAAACCCACCATTACTGGTCTGCAAATTGGCTGGCACTGACTATTGCCACTATATGAAACTTCTAGCAACCATATCCAGGTTTCATATTGATAAACACTGTAAACCAAGGGGTCTTCTAAGCTACATTACAATTCTCCTTCTAGCTAACTCAAATGATATCAAGCTCAACCCAGGTCCGGCTCATAATGACAGCACCATTTACCCATGCATCACCTGTGATAAACAAGTCACATGGGACTTGCGACACGTGTGACCAGTGGTATCACACCGGCTGTCAGGACGTTCACACAGGCACCTACATTATTCTGAGTGAAGGAAGTGCTATCACGGGGGATTGCGTTCTTTGTAACAACCCAAATTACTCCACCATTTGTTTTGATCTCCACTCCATCTCTACTAGTATACTGTCAATCAGTTCTACAAGTCTGCCAAGCCCAGACTCGAGCCGTTACATAAAACCTCAGCATTCCTCCACTCTTGATCGTAAAACGGCGTATTCAGAGAAGTCGAAGACGACAGCTCATCCACCAATTTGTATCCTCAACATCAACTGCTAGTCAATTAAGAAAAAGCAGAATAGAATTGAGAACACCATAGAATGTACCAAGCCTGATCTTATCATGGAAACAGAAACCTGGTTGGACCCATCTATAACTGACAACCAGATATTTCCTTTCAACTTAAAATTATGGCAAAAGGATTCGCATACAGGTACGGTACACCCTAGCGGCGGCATACTTTTAGCCATCAGAGACACTATTTAGTACAGATGTACTAGAGCTACAAACTGATTGTGAGATCATCTGGGCTAAGATTAATCTGGCGGGTTCTAAAAAAAACTCTACTTCTGTTCATTTTACAATCCAAAAACTAGCGACGGACTCAGTCTTACCCAGTTTGACGAATCTGAGTATATCGAGAAGCATCCATCATCGATGCTACTATCATTATTGGTGGTGACTTTAACTAAAGATGAGACTGGAAATCCAAAACGTTGAAATCAAATGCCTCACACACCCGTCTTCATTACAAATTTGGAAATTTGTAGATGACAATGGTTGAACACAATTAGTTGAGGAGCCCACCAGAAACAACAACATCATTGATCTCTTCATCACCAACCTTCCAAGTAAGGTGCTCCGTACTTGTGTAATGCATGGAATGTCTGATCACGACTCTGTCCTGGTGGAACTAATGACATGCAGCCTTACAAGAATGCCCAATGGGATAGCATACGAGCTAATACAAAGCATCTCCATTTACAGATAACCTCACAAGTGAGCAATAATGAAGCTATTGATGTGGTATGGAACACCTTCAAAAACAGTCTAAAGTCTAGCAGTAACCTATACTCAAGTGAGCGAATAATGATATTTAGAATAGATGATTGTCCGTAACCGTAACCATCACATTCCACACACAATGGCAAGATCAAAAGACTCTGCACCTTGGATTACTCCTGATATCAAAAAACTTTTGTGAAGAAAAGAGATCATCTCGTAACAAGGCAAAGAAGAAATCCCACATAGCTAATTTTAAATCCATCAGGCAACTTCTCCAGAAGAAACTTCGTCAAGCATATTGGTCATACATTGACAACTTTATTTCACCGTAGTCCACTGATACCGACAGGAGTACTTCCAGACGTTTCTGGAGCTGCATTAAACACAAGAAAAAAGATAACACGTCTATTTCTTGACTGAGGGAACATTCAGATCCAAAAGCTGAAGCAAACATCTTGAACCACCAATTCAAGTCTGTTTTTTCTGAAAATACTCCTTGCTCCGACCATCGATTCATCACTGGGGAATATGTCCCACCCATCAAACATCCAGTAGCTCCCGATATCTCCATCACAAACAACGGGGGTGGAAAGCTACTCAGCAACTTGAACCCCTACAAATTTCCAGGTCCTGATGGAATCACTCCTCGAGTAATGAAGGATATATCTACTCATCTAGCTCCTATTCTTACAACCATCTTTAATTACTCACTCACCCTTAGCACTATACCCGATGACTGGCGGAAAGCCAATGTATCACCAATATATAAGAAAGGACACAAGTACAACCCTGAGAACTACCTTCCTAACTCCCCTACATATATTTGCTGTAAACTACTCGAACATATTATTACCAGTCACATTATGCAACATGGGGAAATCAACAACAACTTGAACCCACTACAACATGGCTTCTGCAAAGGTCGATCCTTCGAGACACAGCTCATAGAATTCATGGACGACATATCTTCAAATCTGTAAAAGGGTAAACAGACAGACGTTCTTGTCATGGATTTCTCCAAGGTTTTTGACAGAGTCTCCCACAGTCTTCTCCTTCACAAGCTGAACCAAAGAATAGATCAAGCATCACCTAAATGCTCGAAGACTTCCAATGGACCTCGCTACCGCATAAAGATCTCTTGCCTTACCCTTCTATACAATATCTCAAATGACCTTGTTGCCATAAACAAAACCAATCGTCATTTACCACAGTCTTGTCTCTCCCGACATACATCAACACACTCCTTCAAGATACCACAATGCTCAGTTCATGCCTTCAAGGCACAACTAGCCACCCTCTTTATCTAGACTCTTAAGAATGCTTTTATTTTTATCTTTCAATGTACATACTCTCTCTTTTATTCTTGTTTTATCTTTGCGCTACCCCCTGGCAATAATATTCAGTCTGTTGAATGTGGCCAGTATCTGGTAGAAGTAGAAGTTATATATTATTTAGCATTTAACAGTTCTTTTCTGGAAGGCCAGTGACTGCTTGCAAAGGTAAACTTTTCACGGATTTGCATACTTAGCATACTGTTTATTATTGACCTGTTATCTAACTACTAAAACATGATAAATATATCTGTTGTTCACTATGTGGAATATAGTTCTTTAATTCCAAGAAATGAATACACATTTTAAACCATTGCTTTCAACCATACTTTTTAAATCAAATCTGCTGAACTAGATATATATATATAAATAGATGTATATAACACTCACTGTAGCACAAGATTGCAGTTTGGTGACTAAATGTCCTTTTAAAATTTAATTAGTGATCTTTTTATACAAGGAATAAATTTATTGCATCTTTGTGTAAAAATGTAATAAATAAAACTAAAAATATACTGACTTAATGCGACATCTGGTTTAATATTACAAAAATAATTTTTTGGCGGCCATCTTGGATTTTTACAGTTTGATGACTAAATGTCCTTTTAAACATTTAATTAGTCATCTCTTTACACAAGGAATTAATTCATTGCATCTTTGTGTAAAAATGTAATAAATAAAACTAAAAATATACATAACTTAATACGACATCTGGTTTAATATTACAAAATATTTTTTTGGCGGCCATCTTGGATTTGGCAGCCATATTTGATTTTATTGACATGCGTGTGTGTCTTAATAACAAGTTACACACTGAACTAGCATTGTGCAAAGTTTTTACCTTCACAGATGATATAGAAAAAAGTTATGACCGGATTCCAGAAATTCTTAGTTTTATTTTATTTTTCAACTTTTTACCCCCAAAAAAGGGATTTCGCACCAGCAGATTTTAGTAGATTCTGGTATGTAAGTTCGTATTAAGGTAAATATCACACATGCCAAAAATCATTTCTGTAGGATTTAATTCCCCTATTTTTCATAAATACCCTCTACTATGAGCGAACCTTCAAATCTATAAAAGATCTTAAAATAATTTTGATTTTTTTAAACAGCTTTTGGACACACAAATAACTATCACTCTTTAATTTAAGGTAAAATACTAAGCTTTTGATTGGTATAATTCTTAGCAAGTATTTTATGTCCGCGAAGGGTGGCATATTAAAATCGCACCGTCCGTCCGTCCATCTGTGCGTCCACCCTTACATTTTTCCGTGTCCGGGCTGTAACTTTGTCATGCATTGAAGGATTTTGAAATAACTTAGCCCAAGTGTTCAGCACATCAAGACAATGTGTCGCGTGCAAGACCAACGTCCCTACCACAAAGGTCCATGTCATACTAAGTGTTTGAAGATAATGGAATCCTCTTTATATGCACCCAGTCGTGTCCGGACTGTAACTTTGTCATGCATTGAAGGATTTTAAAATAACTTGGCACAAATGTTCAGCACATTAGGACGATGTGTCGCGTGCAAGACCGACGTCCCTACCTCAAAGATCAAGGTCACACTTAGAGTTTGAAGGTGATGGAATCCTGTATGTATGCACACATTCGTGTCCGGACTGTAACTTTGTCATGCATTGACTGGTTTTAAAATACCTTACAAATGTTCAGCATATCAAGCCGACGTGTAGCATGCAAGACCCACGTCCATACATCAAAGGTCAAGGTTACACGTAGAGTTTAAAAGTAATGGAATACTTTATGCATGGTAATTCTGTCATGCATAGAAGGATTTTAAAATTACATGGCACAAATGTTGAGCACATGGAGAGGACACAGACTGTGAGACACCTCTTTCGGGGGCATTTGTCACTTGTTAGGGACAGCTCTTTATACTATATATAATAATTGGCTAAAGCATGTTATATTAGAAAAGAAAATGCTGGGTTATCAGTGCCGGATTGTGAAAATGCAAAAAGTTTCCTTCAAAAGTATGATATACAAAATCAAAAAAAGGAAACAACGGAAATCCTAGCTTGAAAAAAAATACTCACATGTACAAAAAGTAGTCTTGATTTATACTGAAAAGTGCTATAGAAATCAATCCCTTTTATATATATATATATATATATATATATATATATATATATATATATATATATATATATATATATATTTTAAATTATATGTATACTGTTTTCAGCAAAAAAATAAAAAAAGACCACCCAGCTCTTTTTAAATAACTATAAAATACTACATTGTATATACCTTGGTAAAATATTTAACTGAAGTTGCTACAAATTTGAGAAAACATTGCTTGCCAATCATAATATTTTTATGACATCGTTTAATATGTGTTGACCTTTGAAAATGTTGACACTTCATTTTCTTTAAAATTGTACCTTTATTGTTAAAATCGTTTTATGGGAAACAATGCTGCTGTTTAGTATAAATACAATACATAGCTATGAAAAAACAATTATACACTTTTTTTAAGCCTACTGTTTACTAACTTCTTTTTCTGCACAGTTACATAAACATAGTGTAATTAAGGGCTTTTAAGGGTTTAAAGTGTATGATAGGTTATCTTTTTGCACTATCACGCTACCAGTGATTTTGGTGGACTGAGTAGTTGGGAAGGCCCGGTAGCTCACTTTTTTTTAAACCGCTCACTTGGCCATAAAAGTTCATTGTTGACTGTAAGCCATCACCAGAGAAGAAAAAAAAATTGTGACCAGTCAGGCTACCTGTCTATTCTTCTAAACAAGGTGAAAATAATGAATGCGGATCATTCATAGGAAAAGTTTCGCATATATATAAAAAAATGAGCTGTAACTTGGTACTTACTCGCCCTAAGCATCTAAATCACGGCAACACATTGCAATTCTAACAAATCGGAGAACCAGATAAATGTGCATATGGCAGACGACACTGGTGTTTGTATAATATCTGACGTATGTCAACTAGGGGACGGCACGATCCTGCTGACTGACGTAGGTAACGAAAAGGTGAAGAGGTTGGACACAGATTACCGTGTTAAGGGTCACCGTGACCTAAATACTATACCGACAAGCATTTGTGAAATGGATAAGGGCGAAGTAGCTGTGAAAATGTACAACAACAAAGTTCAGTTTATATCTGATGGCGAGTCGTTACATAGGGCTATATCAATAGAGGATGGGAAATATTGGGGACTGACTTGCTGTGCAGGAACGTTGTGGCTCTCTAAAATAGGTGGTGTAAACGTGTACAGTGCATCAGGTGCATTGATTAAATCGATCGACAAGGATCACCGTGGTAGAGGGATATTTAGAACAGAGTTTATTCGACATATGGCAGTCAGAGAAGATACTGTGATAGTTACAGATAACAGCGACGGTGCTGTTTGTCTTAACACGGATGGAACGGTAAGGCGGGAATTTCGAGACGGAAGACTAATCACTACATGCGGTGTCTGTGTAAAAGACGACGGAACCATATTCCTTTGTGGATATCACTCCAACAATATCGTGATGTTCAGCAGTGATGGGAGATGTCTGGGAGAGTTGGTATCCGGAGCTGCTGGTTTGAAGAACCCCATCGCTCTGTGCTACGACAGAAACAAACACTGTATAATTGTGACATGTCATTACACTAACAACATTCATATGTTTGAGCTCAGTTAATGTAAACAAATATAAAAATGCAAAAGCTTTTTATTCAGATGTGACTTACGTAAATACTGATGTACCAAATTTATATAATATTGTATGTAAGCAGTCTTAGAATAAGTTGCATTTCTGTGTAAATGCGCTGTGCACGCATAAAGCTTGGTAAGGAGATAGCTTTTTGTGTTTCCTTCAAGTTGAAGAATTCGGACTGACAGATGGAACCACGGATAAATAGGATATTAAGCATTTACATTGTGTATTCTATGACTATTTTCTTCCGATTGTTTTAATACGTGATATTGTTCATACAAATATGTGAGATCATTTTTATATGAACTTACCAGTTACATATACATTTGAGTTATGCATGATTATTTAATATCTTGTTCACATACGTACCATGTATATCTCCAGCACATATAATCCTTGCACTGGTAAATGTATCAAACTATTATATTCTATTACAATATAATACTGTTATCTTCCACTTCAAGTGTAGTCCATGTAACCGGAATGAAGGATAAAATGAATGTAGATGCACAATTTAAAAAGATAACTTGTACTAAGCATTAAATATTCGTCTAACGAAATAGTCACATAATACAGTCACGTGATTTGAATAAAAAAGCATTTTAGTTAAAACATCATTACCATGAAATTATTATGAATACGCGATAATGAAACATAATGTACTTGGATTTTGCCACAATATTGACTCTTGTACCTACGGTCGGATAACAATACACAATTACTTTCAGATTTAAAAAATGAAGAATGCAACGGGAGTTTGTATTTACTATTCTTAGCAGCGCATAATTGTATGAGGGGCATGAATGTGACATTTGTTTTGCTTTCCTATACCCGCCGCAAAGGCGGATGGATATTGTTTTGACGTTGTCCGCCTGTCTGTACGTCCGTCCCGTCCGTCCGGAGTCATAACTCAAGAACCAATGAATAGAATTTCATGGGGTTTTGTTTTGGTAACAGACAGAGAAATACACTTTCCATTTGATCTTTTTCAGCTGTTTGCCTCATTTGGCGGGGAATATTAATTCACTGAAGTTGCTTGTACAGAAATAGCATTTGGCTGCCGTATTTTGGGACATCCTTCATGTTTAATTGATAAAACCATTTAAAGTCCAAGGAACTCATTTACAAGTAGCTGTTATTTTACCAAGAAAGATGTCATACTTACAGAAATGACCTTTATTTGTACCAAAAACATCCATTTACTTTTTAAATCGATAAGTACATGCGGTATTTGTTTCAATAATATTGCAAAAAAAGATAAAAGGCTTTCTCGCAACTCTTTTTCTTGGAGAAACAACTTGAATACGAAAGCATATATTAAAATTGTTTTAGAGTGCATAGAACGTGGTTCAATCATTATCCTATTAATAAATTTATGTTACTATATCAATGAATTCAAAGATATCCTGGTACTCCTGCCAATTTTGAAGTGAACAACTTAACGCATTTAAAAATATTCATGTAACGATACAATAATTTGTGCTGAAACATTTTAATGTATATATATATAACCTTTTCCCAGACCTGAACGAATGCGTTGGAGACGTATGCATGCATGATGCCACATGCATTAATACAGAGGGTAGTTATGAGTGCACTTGCAATGCAGGATTTCAACAGATTCAAAATCTGTGCATAGGTACGACTTATGATTTATTTGCAATCAAAGTTCCAATTGATTAATTGCAACATTTACTTTGTATATGATGTCAATATGTGTACATTCTTTTTTGTTGGTCCCAGTCTCTGAACTTTGTCCTTGTAACGGCTGATGTCCCAGTTCAAGTTTTACCTGGATATGAATTGATGTACGGACATGTTGGAAAACACAAAGGCTCTATGTCCTTTATCATACCCCCCAAAAAAACAAATTCAGGGGATGTGTGTGTGGGTCGGTCGGTTGGTTCGTGTTCGCTCTATATCTTCTAAACCCATCGAAAGATTGTTGTCAAACTTGGGTCAAATGTTTATCTAATCGTGACAGCTTGCAGAACACCTGTTTCAATCGCGCCGGGTCATTGTCACCCTCGTGAGTTTTTTTTTCCATGTCTGCTCCTTATCTCTAACACATTTAAGGATTTTCATGAATCGCTCACGTCATAAAGACGACGCGAAGAATCAGGTTTCATCCCTATTTGTCAATGTCAAACGTAGGGGCCACTGGATTTCCATGTCTGCTCTATATCTATTTAACCCCTCGAGGGATTTTTACGAAACTTTGAGCAAATGTTCATATCGTACAAAGGTCATCTCCCAACTCTGAAATAAGTCTGATTGATTTTTCATATCCGCTCCATATATCCTTACCCTTTAAACTTGAGTCAACTATTCATCTCATCAAAGAAGATGTGTATGACCTTTTGTCCAGTCCTGTCGGCTCACTGTCGTACTTCGGGGTTTTATTGCATGTGCGCTTATTTCAATAATCCATTGAAGACTTTTAACGAAATTACGGTAAAGTTTTCCTCTTCACTATATTTCCCATTTTAAGACGATCGCGGCAGTTTCATTCTTGGATATATATCAAATACTTGAATATTTTAATGTTGTTTAATAAAATGTCACAAACAATTACTTTTTAATGAAAAACATACAAAAGGATCATTTTGAGCAATTATATAACAAGAAAATATTTATTACATATAACTATAGCAAAAAATAAGTAAATCAAGAAAATTTATTACATCCCTTTAAAAGCACCCAAAAAGTCAGTGTTTAGCAAAGGTTGACTTTTAATCTGTGTTAAATGCTTTCAGAAGGATACATTTTTGTTACATATTATTTGTAAGTGTTTTACTATACACAATGTGTCCAGTTAAAGTTTCATTTAGCTATCTGTATTACGTCAGTGGCAATACACGCATGGCCTCCCATCCAACACCACCCTCCCACCCGAGACAACAGCTCATTTTTCTCAATAAAAAGGCTGGTGACCTATCATTTTGAAATTAGTTTTCAATTAAGTGATGTTTGAACAATTCTTCTGCAAAAAATTAAGAAATTCTCATTGCTTGAACATTAAGAAAAAGAACTTTGACAAATGGCTACAAATTTTACGTATTTTTTTTACAGAAACTAGTTTCTCTTTATTGGTTTATCTCAGTGTGAATACATTTTGAAATCTCAATTCATGTAGTTTCGTGTAGATCTACTAGGATCAATTGCATAACATTTTAAATAAAAAATAATGGTGAGTTGCCAAATTTAGAGTTTTATTATTGATAAACATGAGATAGGCGTCACTTTCACTGCTTTCGGGGGTATACTTAAAAAAACGTCCATTACTTATAAATAAGGCTGGTGTACCTTTTTTATTTTTAGGTATTACCCTAACAACAAACCAAATTTCATAAAATTCTCATTGCTTGAAAAATAAGATAAAACTGTAGCGATCGTCTTTAAAATGTTCACCCTATTGAAGTCATTTTTGTGACAAAACTGGTTTGTGAGGGTATATAAATCATGAATAGCTATACTATGTAAACACACAAAAACAGTCAAAAAAGAAAAAGAACATGAAGATCTAATTTTATCCTTAAGTAAGCACTGACATTATTATATGCAACATGTCACAGATAGTATAACAACTCTTTTGAATGGGAAATCGAGTTATAAGATTGAGTTACCTTCCTGTGCAGTATACATTACAATACATATTTTAAATATGTAATTCATCCAACAGACAGCGTACTTTGTTGATATTTTTTTTCCAAATCTATCAGACATAGACGAGTGCACGAAGGAGGAAGCTGTTTGTCCTGAACACTCGGACTGTATTAACACGAGACCTAACTTCGAATGTACTTGCCGTGACGGCTACCACAGAATGGATGGTATATACTGTACAGGTAGGGACGTAAACGTATCCTAATTAACAGTCCCGTTCTAAGTCGTTAAAAGTGCATTGAAAAAAAAAATTACAGTACTGTAAAGGTTCTAACCCTTTCCGGAGACTATGTGCATGGAACAACGAAATTGCTTTTAAACATTATTGTGCTTTCATGTAGATACTTCCAGACTGTACTAGGTTTGATAAAATAATAACAATTGCATGAACCGATTATTTATTACCTGATTTCATTTCTGTTTTGTATATAGATATAAATGAATGTGTAACTGGCGATGGCTGTCCGCCGGACTCCCTATGCAGTAACACTGATGGAAGCTACATGTGTTCTTGTAACGACGGATATCGCTTGACGGCGGGAAATTGTCACGGTAAGTACATTTTGTATACCCGTGAAAACTGTTCTTTTTTTAGTGAAAACATTTCCAAATGCCATGTACAACGTTTTTGTTGTGAGACTGTTAAGTACGCTTGATTAAACTTTATAGATATAGATGAGTGTCTAACAGATGTATGTGGTACAAATGCTGAATGTCAAAATACACCCGGCTCCTTCCACTGTCAGTGTACCCTGGGGTTTGCTAAGCAGGAGACATACGAATGTACAGGTAAGATACTGTTTGGCGATTGTTATATCATGCACATGTACATTTTAGTGAGCTGCTGTCTGTCACATGTTTACTTATGAAAAATACCAGCAGAAAGTACATATACCGACGGTCTGTTAATCTCGTCGTTTCAAAAACTTGGAGTGCAATTTATTTCTGCACACCGACAAAGAACCATATATCGAACAATGATATTGATACGTATTTATTTTCTAAATACTGCTTTATACGGATGGCTTGTATGTGCACGTTGACGTGCATACAAGAACGTGAAGTTACTCCACGTTGACGTGCATACCAAGAACGTGAAGTTACTCCACGTTGACGTGCATACCAAGAACGTGAAGTTACTCCACGTTGACGTGCATACCAAGAACGTGAAGTTACTCCTCTGATAATACTACTCATATATTTCCCGATAAAGATTTCGACGAATGTCTGATGGGGGAAGACCCGTGCAGGGAACACGAAATATGTACAAACACTGCAGGATCCTATTACTGCACTTGCAAGACTGGCTTCTTTGAAAATGAGGATATCGGCGAATGTATTGGTAAGATGTGTGTAAAATGCTTTACGCCTTTATGCTTTATAATTGGTATACCAGTACGTATTATTTGCTTATTTGCTAGAACATGCATATAATTATTTATTTTTGATATCATAAAGTTATCACGAGACATATCAACATATACGACATTCATATTGAAACTTACTCTATCCCTCTGTACTGTACTCCTTTATTTATCTCGTGTGGTTAATCACTTTCTGCGAAAAAAGACCAACATAGACCTATATATGTACCTTATGTCATAGCGACTGAAAGTGTTTGTTCAATGAATTTCTCCTTGTGTGCGATAGGACCATAGAAGAGACAATCGCTTATTGGCGCTGTGCGGAAGCACAGCGTCAGTATTGAATAGGTTTTAATTTTGTACCATGGGGTTGCATAATCGAATAGGGAGCAGCCAACATTATTATTGTAATTAAAAACTATGTATTATGTTTGAACAAACTCCCTATAATGAATAAATAAATAGTATTAACTGATTACAAACAATACTATACCAGATGCATACGTCTTCGACCGTTAATTCAAAACGTTTGACATATTCATAGGATATTTAATAACTTTTCCACAAACTTGAAGGCTACGGTTTTTTTATTGCTTTGTTTACGGACCCTACGGCCAGATTCATCAAAGTTCAGAAAAAACGTCTCGATAGTTGTTTTGCTATCTCTAAACATTTTGAAGTTTAAATACATATGTTGTCAACGTGAATAATTAATGAAAACCCATTTTAATTACTACATACTAAAGTAAAATGTAGGCATTATAAATAAGACCGTTCACCTAACTATGCGATACATGGGGTCTCAATGAAAGTTATGTAAAGCATCGCTAACAACTGACCAATAGTAAAGACAAAATTAATCACGTGGGTTTCGTCTGCGTCGAAAAGCGTCTGCTGTAGCCTTGTTTAATGGGCGTCATCGTACCATTATACGGAAGGTTGTTTTATGATTCGTTCATTTTTTGGTTAAACTGTAGTAAATGTGGTTTTTTACTTATTATGATAACATTTACATATAACATAATGTATTTGTTTTTTCCCGTTGATAGGTTGTTTACTGATATTCTAAAATGACTCTGATTCCTTTAAATCATGTTTCAAAAACATGCGCAGCGCCTTTGATGCTTTGCATCAAAATTTGTCTTGTTTTGTTTTACTTCCTTCCAGATACAGATGAGTGTGTAAATTCACCATGTCCAGTTCACTCAGAATGTTACAATAGCATTGGGAGTTACGCCTGTAATTGTCGACATGGATTCTACAAAGTCCAAGCAAACACGTGCACAGGTATATTCATTGATCTGAATCAGAGGCATATAGAATAGAATCCAATGTCTGTGTCTAAATTAAGATTAAGTTTCCAGATGTTTTAATAACATTTTTAAACATTTTTCAGCTTGTATTTGTTTTTGTCAAGTTTTGTCTCCTCAACATTTTGTACATCTTTATATGATTATTAAAACTTATTTCCATTCATCGATTGTATCAAGGTCTTTCAAACAGTAAGACCTTGATTGTATCATGCACTTGTAAAAATATGCCCATTTTCCCACATTTCGCCATTTTGTTAATTTGCGAATATAGGGAGCGCTTGCTACATGTCATAGTTGTAAAAAGCAGTTGGAAAGGGCGAAATGCATACGATACGGATAAGTTATGATGAAAAGTTAAAGTTTTTGTATGAAATTATGAAAAATGCTACGTTTTGTAAGGAACTTTCACAGTTACGTCCCTTTAATTGTTCAGCGCCATTTGCCCAGCTATGCTGTCTGAGTAAGTACTGGCGGTTTCAGCTATATACTTCTTTTACAGTTGGCAGTGGCTAGGTAGCCGTGACCGGCTACCTAGTCCTTTGGTCTAGGTAGCCGTGCATATATTTCATACTAGGTGCTACATAGAATCGGTATTGAATAATCATTCATTAATGTACATTATTTGTAATACTTTTCCTGTTTACTGATATTAGATAAGGATCGAAGTAGTACCATGTACTTTAACGCTACCTCGCCACTGCCTTCTTAATTAAAGCAGTTAAATATGCCCGAAATATTGAATATTAAGTTTTTATCACGGTTTTACTTATAATTTTTCTTTTACATATTCATAAATTTCATAATTTCAGCTTTCATTTGATACCAAACATTTAAAAATTCATCAAAAAATAAAGGGTACAGCTGTATTTTCCAATATACTCTTACCTCGTATAATTATAGAACGGCCAGATAATACACTTTTCCAAACAGAACAAGTTGATTTGAATAAACAACATTTTGAACTTTTTTTAATGTTAGAGAAAAATATTTTTTCGCATTCACAAATTAACGAGGATTACTCAAATAGTGGTGTCACATAGATTTGACTTATTGAGTCAAAAATGAATTAAAAGAGTTAATTTTGTCATCTTATCTTTCACAAGTACCGCTAGTGACAAATGACAAGTGGAAAATAAACATTTTTTTTAAACAGAACAGACATTTTATTTACAGATCAGCCTGACTTGAACGTTAACAGTTCCTCGTCTTTCATATTTACATACATACATAATATTAACCAGTTACGGTTTAACGAGAAAAGATATTTTTAAACAATATTTTAAAAGTGAAAACAATCAAACATATGAAATATATGTACGGCTAACTAGCCTTTTGGTCTTAGAAGCCGGATCCGGCTACCTAGACCAAAAGACTAGGTAGCCGGTCACGGCTACCTAGCCACTGCCTTTACAGTTTGGCATCAGTCTTCATTTTCAGTTAATTTCATGTAATTAAGATATTTTCTATAGTTTTATGATGGACATGTAGGTCGTAGTCACATGTATTAAGCGTTATAAGCCAGAGAAATTATGACTCGGTGATTGATTATAAACTGATAAACTGAAAGAATCTAGATCTAAACGTTTTTGAAAGTGAACGATATCGGTTTTTCTTCAGAGATTATTTTACAAGTTGATTCATTGTAAAAATAATACTTTCTGTTGTAGAATCACATGTATTCTGGGGCACTGTACATATCATCGGGAACAATCACAGTGATGTCCATCTTGAAAACCTGTCGCTGGCAGAGAGTAATGCAATAACACTGAAAGTTCAGTCAGTTGTAAGTGTTCTTGGTCTATTTATGCTAGTTATTGCATATTCACTTGTTAAATGTGACTAGAATGTATGTTTTTATTTCAAAGACCACCCTTCCAACCACTGAAATGTGGTCTTGTTACTGAGTCCGTCTTATTATCAAGACCTTTTTTATCATGAACATGAAGAAAATGTACTGGTTCTTGTATCGGACAGCCTCAGTAGCTCAATTGGTAGAGTGTCGGAATGGTAAGTGAAAAGTTCAAGGATGCACATATTCCCTCTGGCTGATACATCAGGGATGTTCACCCTTCATGCTCTAGTGGGTTGAAGCAGCTTGGCTGCGGTGTGCATCAGAATTTGGGTAACAGTCTGTGGCAGACATTGGTCAAGGCGTGGCAATGTCTTGTAATAAGGGGGGAGGTGTGTAGTGGTTCTCATATCAGCCTCTGTAGCTCAATTGGTAGAGCATCAGCACAGAAAGCTGAAAGTCTGGTGTTTGAGTCCTGGTCAAGGCTGCACATTTTTCCTCCAACTGTTACAAAATTTACAATTTGTTTCTAAATGTTTGGTCTTAATATCAGGTAGTCTTAATAGCAGAACTGTATTGTATTTAAAGATGGTGTCATTCAGGTTTACATACTGCTTTAACATATTGCTTCTAGGTATTACTAAACAAGTTGTGTTTTTTAAGTCAGAGTAACCTTGGCAATCTAAATCAAAATATATAATGAAATTGAAATAATCAACATAATTTATTTGACAGATATCTTCATATTTTACACAATCCTCCTATTTGTACTATGGTATGGAGGTAAACAGCCTGACAGAGGGTAGCGTGATCATGAATGCGAGCTTTTACTTTGCATCATATAGTTCGTACACAGCTGAACAACTCTCAGAGGTTTTCATGTCCAACTTTTCCTACTGGAATCAATATGAGATGGAGGTCGTCTCTGTTATTGTTGAAGGTATGGTGCTATTTGTTTGGGCAAACTTTCTTTGAATTGAGCAAAGTCTTGCTAAAATGTTTTGAATTTATGAAAGCCGTCAGGAGTCAGTCCCGGTAAAAGTTGATGTGAGACTGTACTTGGTGAATAGATGTAGAGAAGAATGATAAGTAAACCTTTTAAATAATACATCTCACTAATCATGTTGGTAGGATAAATTAGAGATGCATGTTTGATGAAGTTCAACAGGCTGACAGTTTGTGTACTTATACCAGTTTTATTCTGTTGGGTTGTTCCAAAATGAACATTATATTATATAAAATATATACCCATTGACTCCTTCTAAAAGTTGCAAGATAAGCCTTTACAAGTTTAAAAACAGTCTTTAATTGTGTCTGTATGTGTTTGTAAAAAAACTGAAGTTATAGCTTGAGTTGCAAAGCTTCTGCCATGGTAAAAACTGTAGTTATGACATTTCCTTGGTTTGAACCAGTGACTAGTTGGACAAATGGCCATCACTTGATCCACTAAACCACTCATTGCTGTCTTGCGTATGTCTTTTTTACAGATGTAGATGAATGTTCCAGCCCAGATTTAAATGATTGTTCAGAATTTGCAGAGTGTACCAATCTACCAGGGACATATGAGTGTACATGTGTGTCAGGATACCTAGATATATCTGTAGGCAGGCAAGGAAGTACCTGTGCAGGTCAGTCTTACAATAGTTTCAGTTGATTTTCCATTTTTGCATTTTGTTTTTAAAAAAATGATGTAATCTATAAATTTTGGTCAGCAGTATTCTAAAAATATGTCCTGTGAAGCCTGTACAATGATCAGGATAATTTCTGCTTATTATTTTGTAGGTGACAATATGCTATTTCTGTTAAGCATTGATAGTCTAAAATATATTGCTGCTGTTGCTGGCTGCTGCCGCTGCTGTAACTGTTTTTTCTGCAGGTCTTGTTGTGCCTTGCTTATCATCATTGTAAAGTCAAAATGCCGTAACTCGAGTTTTGGCAAAAATTAAATTTTGACATGAAGGGATTGCAAAGGTGTAGATGCACCTTTTCTCATGTCACAACTTTGACCATATCAGTTGCCTGGTCATACGATGTAAATCTTTTAGCTTTTTGTTTTGGGAAAAAATATGATAACTCAACATGACATACCACTTCTTGGTCTTGAAATTCAACAGTTTCTAAAAGATAACTCACAAAATACATTTTGGCACTGTGACAGATTTTCAAATTAATCAAACATCCTGTTTCTTACAATAGAAGATACAAACAAATCTCCATTTGAAATATATACTTATCTGTTTGGAAACTTTTCTGTTATTAACATAATAACTTAAATACCCTCATACAACAAAGTAAGAAAAAGACACGTTACTATATGTTGACTTTGCAATGCCGTTTTATTGCCTATGCAGCAAAATAGTGTCTCAATCATGATTCTTTGTTAATCTAGTTGAAAATTATGAACAATTACTGTGGTTTCAGTTATAGGTATAAACAACCAAGACCCAGTTCATAGTGTGAGAATCATTCAAACAGAACCAGCCTATCCTGTTGGTGCTATAGTTACAGTGATGGTTACTATGGAGAGAGGTTCTCATGTCACTTATGGGGTGGACTTCGGTGATGGTGAAACAGCTACTGTTGTTTCAATAGAGGATCTGTCATTCCAACATGTCCAAAAAATAGATCATGAGTATGTCTCTATTCTAGCTGAATATATGTGAACCTGATAGGGCTAAGAGTTTGAAAAGTGTCGTTTTCCTTGGAGTCAATTTAAATACCGTACATGTATATTCTACAAAATATAAGATACTATTACCAGATTCAAGTAGAAAATAATTATCTGGTCGCAAAACAAGTTTCATGCAAATGTATTGAATGTTGCTTTCATGAGCAAAAGCAGAGAACTATTTTCTTCATAATAAAAACAGAATACTGTAACAGTCTGTTGATCAGCGGCATTGTAGTTAAGTGAATTGGCTGTATAGTACTGATGGTTCACATGAGAGGCGAAGCCTAAAGTGTGAGGTCCTGCACTATGCAGCCAATGAGAAAGATACACCTGCAGATCAACCAACTGTTTGAGTATTCCTTTTATTATATACCTTTACCTGATGTGTAAAATTTCATATGAATGTTAATGTGTGTCATTAATGGTGTAAAGGCATCATAACATGCTCTTTCGTGTGACATTTTATTTGACGTCCAAGACGTCTCTTAAGTCTTCCATGTATAAACAAACTACAGCAATAAAAAGTAAATGTAAAATGTTAATCACTTATCTGGTTTATTTAATGAGAAAAAGACAATACATTCATTTGTCTTCAAATGTGTCCTAAAAAGCATTGTGACGATAATAAAGCCAAACTTATTTTATTGCAGCAAGGTTGATCTAGTTTTCAACTTTTAGCATAAGAATATTATATGAATATGCATATGTGTACAATCTACACGATGGACAGCTAAGATATGACTAATTTTATTTGATACGGAAAAATTTACACAAGATGTTGTATTTTACTGATAAACATTAATACGCATATAATAATATGTAGTATTTATTACAGGTACTTTATTCCTGGGCACTATACATGGACAGTGACTGTATCAAACCAGATCAGCACAGAAACCGTGTCAGCAGTAGTTGTTGTTCAAGCAATTCTCACTGAACTTTACCTGCATGTCACTGACCTTGACCCACTATTCTCTGGCAATGTAATGTTTAATGTTAGCACGGAGAAATTGTACAGCAATGTATATTTTCAATGGGACTTTGGAGATGGTAGTCATATGCTGATGTATGAAGAAACTTTAATGGAAACAATTAGTTTAGAGCATACTTACACAACTGGAACCTTTGATATACAAGTGAACATATCAAATTTAGTAAGCTCTGTGACCTTGAGAGGAAGTGTTGTTTCAGAAGAGGTCATTACTGGAGTTGTAGTGACAGTAGAAGATTTTACCATTGTGCCTGGTGAATATTTTAATTTTGATGTGTTTGTGCTGACAGGAAGTAATCTTAATTTGGAACTGGATTATGGGAATGGAAACAGTGATGTAATTTCTAAAAATAACAACAGGAAAGGAAGTACAGAATCTGTTATACAAAAAATGTTTAGTAATCCCAATGAAGTTAATTTAACTCTAAAACTTTCAAATAACAAATCTGAATGGTTTGAATCTATAGGGCCCATATATGTGCAGTTTCCAGTGGAGAAATTAAAAGTTAATATAAATCAAATAATCCCTTCTCCACCAAATGAAGTCCATCTTCAGATTTTGTACCAAGATAGCTCTTCCCCTCCCACAGCTGTGACTTGTGAAGTTTTTGTTCATGATACATGGACAATGGAGGAATCTATTCCAGAACTCAGCAAAACTCAACCATTGATAGTGAATATAAACACTGATGGATCTGTGTATGGGTGGACAGAGGTAGCGGTCAACTGTAGCAATATGCTGTCATATCAGTATATAGAAACTGGTACCTACATACAGGCAGTTATTGCAGATGTTACAGTTAGCGCAGACAAAACTTCAGTTGCCATTGGAGACACAATTAACTTTGAATTTTTCATTGGTGTAGGATCAAATGTAGAATACACTTACTGGTTTGGAGTTGGACAGAATTACTCTGGTATTTTGCGATCCACTTTAATTAGGAATGAAACAATAACAGGTGCTTTTACTTTTGGACAGCCTGGGGAATATGATGTTACATTTGTAGCAAAGAATAATGTGTCATCGGCAGTTGCTTATAAAGTGATTTGGGTTTTAGAGAAGGTTTCGGGACTAACCATAGCTAGATATTACGAACAAAGTTCTAAGCACAATATAAAAAACTATGGACATGGTCAAAATATGAATATTTTCCCTGTTCAAAGACCAGTAATTTTCAGTTCTTCACTAGTTACTGGGAATAATATGAAATATAGATGGAACTTTGGGGATGGAAATGAAACTGTTGTTGAACATGGAAGAGTTGATCACATTTTTAAACGGGAAGGTGTGTATACAGTAACAGTAACAGCATTTAATCATCTTTATCTTCAGAACAAGTCATTAGTGATTACATTACATGAAATTGTTCAACCACTGAAGCTGTCTAATAATGGACCATTGAAATCCTACCAGACAATGGAGTTTACCCTTCAGCTTACATATTCAGGAACAGATACATGCTTTACCTGGGACATGGGTGATGGAAGTCCACAAGTTGTTATTGGTTTCCGGAACTGCACCAGTCAAAATTCCACAGGGTCATCTGCAGTGATCGCTGATAGGTCAGCCACCTTGACATACAGTCATATTTATACAAAGGAAGGTTTATACACTGTAAATGTTAGTACTGTTAATGAGGTTTCCATGGCAACAATATCCAGCTTTGTTGTAGTCAGTGGGGTAAGCTGTTTCTATCCCGATGTAAGTTTCAGTGGTGGCAGGCAGACAATTCAAAAGCCAGTTAAAAAGCTTGTTTCTGATTTGATAGTACTGGAGAGTATAGCAGTAATTAACTGTGATGTCACAAGTGGACCCAGGTATCAGTGGAACATTGAGAGAGTGCTTGAAGGTGACACCTATCTTGACCATATCTTAGAACCATATCATATCGATATTTCCCACGTAGATAACTTACAGATTTATTTCCAGCCAAAGACGTTAGATGTTGGTCTGTATAAAATATCACTTAATGTCTCAATGTTTGGTGTACCAGGACTTTCAACTGTAGAGTACACGTACGTTAAAGTTGATGCATCACTGTTAGTAGCGAAGATCAAAGGTGGGAATGCCAGACAGATCAGTTTTAACAAAAACTTCACTCTGGATGGATTCAATGATTCATATGATCCCGATAGCAAAAACAACTCTAAATCACATCTGCAGTTTGAATGGTGGTGCCGGCGACAAGATGAAGATTTTGCTGAGTCATCACCAGACGACATACTAATTGTCACTGATGACATTAGTATGGATACAGTGGATAAGCAGAGTGGTTGTTTTGGAACAGGCGTTGGACATCTGTCGTTTACAGAAGGTGTGATAGAGTTGTCAAGTTTGCTGTTTAGACCAAACACAGCTAATGTGTTCAGATTGGTAATCAAAAATGGAGCCAGGGAGGCCATGTTTGAACAAGTTGTGCATGTAGTTGAAGGGCTTTCACCAGATTTCCATATAAGGTCAGTTTTATTTGCCACG
The DNA here is from genome assembly GCA_022818135.1 of Saxidomus purpurata. NCBI lineage: Eukaryota > Metazoa > Mollusca > Bivalvia > Venerida > Veneridae > Saxidomus > Saxidomus purpurata. The sequence goes on along the minus strand of JAFMSR010000002.1, from coordinate 12,280,790 downwards.
GATTATGGTCTCAAAATATATACAAACAGAAATAATGCTCAAGGTATTGAGTTTTCACTTTTTGTTATTTTCCCAACGAAAGTTCTACTCTTTTCTGAAAATGACCATACTAAAATGTGGTGAAGAATGAAGCCACAGTGGATGCCTCAAAAACATGTAAGAAATTAGTTACACTGAATTATTTCTCTTATTGACAAGTGTAAATGATAATACACATAACAGGGTGGATTTTCAACTTTTGACTGGGGTAGTCAAACAAGATATTTACAGATTTCCTCCATTTTCAGTTGGAATAAAACTGTTCTACAGATTCATATTGTTTGTAGTTCATTTATCTAAGGATATAAATACATGTTGATAAACGTCTTTCATAAAATTATGATGGTCACTTTGAGTGGTAATATCGCATTAACATGTTAGACTAAAGTTGGATAATAATTTTTTTACTGAACATGTTTCAATTTTCTTATATATTCAGGTATTTTTCCACAAAACTAACAAAAGACTGATTTGTTGTGTATATTCTACAGGTGTGTTGTAAACTGTAAAGAGAAGATGAATCCTTCCAGTGACCTCAATGTACAGGGTGTGTGTGAGAGTTGTCAAACTTGGGATAAAATTGAATATGCCTGGTCACTGTATCTCCATGGTGACAGTGGAAGAATTCAACAGGAGCTTGAAGATTTCACATCTACAGGTATGGAAAGCCTGTTCAAAGACTATTACCGTACTGAAGGTTTTTGTGACAAGTTAACAGTGAACTTCTGTCTAAAACACACTTGATATGTGTACTATCACAGGCATTTCAGTGATAGTAAAATATATTAAAGAAATGGCATTGTCCATAGGTATGTTTGCTGAAGTGACTTATAAAGGTGAAAGGCAATATTTGTTTATACTTTATCTCTCCATCACCTACAATGTTCTTTCCACTTTATTTTACATGTAGATGGAGTGGGTGCAGGTCTTGCTTTGAAACCAGGAATGTTGCTAGGTGGTTTCATGTATACACTGAGACTTGACATAAAAGTGTACGGTTATTCGGCTTCGTTTACAGAATACACGTTCGAAACAAACCTACCTCCATATGGTGGCAACTGCTCTATCAGCCCAGAAACTGGTCAGTAAATTTTTATAAGGACTTGCATGAAAAGTTATAAGCTTGTGTAAAGTGTGTATGGTTTTGAAAGGAACTGACTATGTATATAATCAAACAAAATGGCGTACTGCAAGTATATTTGATCACTCTGGCAGCAAGTGATTATACCTGTATGTCCAGTGTAGATAATGATCATCCTGTACATGCAGTCTAATTATGATCTGCAATGTTATTCAGTCAGTAAATGTTTAATGAACATCCCTATTAACAGTTAATGGTACTGTCCAAATTAAAAGATGGACATGTCCATTTTAGAAATCCAGTAGAGTAACTGTTTTTATATACAGGTCATGCGCTGAACACTTTGTTCCGCATCCAGTGTCAGGGATGGATGAATCCTGGAGAGGAACAGTTCCAAGGTGACGGTCTCTTGTACAGGTTTTGGACCCGGGTCAGAGGGGGCTCAAACATTCAGCTGCTGTATTATGGTACTGACCCCTTCACAGCTCCCTCCAAGTTCCCGCTGGGGAAACAGGAGATGGATTATAAACATGATATTGTTGTTAGGATATCAAACGCTATAGGGGAGTATGTCGAGACAACTCTTGAAGTTCAGGTATGTGTGTACATACTGAGTATAAACAAGGTCTAATCATGTTATATTTGTAGTACAGCATTTCTGTTCTTTCAGTAAGTGTATGTTATCATGACAGTTTATGATGACTTGTGTATAAGTTTCCAAGCTTTCATAAAATTTGACTTTTGCATTCTTCATTTTTATGTAAACAATACAAATGTGAAAGTGGAAACATTGTCTAATTACATATTTGATGAAGAGTTATTTTTAGAAAAATTACGATTCTATAGAAAGAGATATCTTTATTCTTAGGCATGGAACATTATTTCAGAATCACTAAGTGTAAAATTGTTACTTATCTTGTAGGTGAAAGCTAAGCCCCAACAGAACCTGGATGACGTACGAGCCCTGGCCTCAGAAGACTCGGGCTTACTGCTTGAAATGAAGGAATCTGGTCAGGATCAGGAATATAAACAACTTATTGTTGCCATAGCATCAGTGTTAAACACAGAGGTTTGTGCAATATCTGTATTCTTATTAATGTCTACTGTGTCACATTGAATGATGTGTCTGCTGTATCACATTGAACAATGTATCTACTGTGTTACATTGAATGATGTGTCTTTTGTGACACTTTGAATGATGTGTCTGCAGTGTCACATTGAACGTTGTATCTACTGTGTTACATTGAATGATGTGTCTGTTCAGTCACTTTGAATGATGTGTCTGTTGTGTCACTTTGAATGATGTGTCTATTGTGTCAAATTGAATGATGTGTATGTTGTGTCACATTGAATGATGTATCTGCTGTGTCACATTGAATGATGTGTCTGCTGTGTTTCATTGAACGATAAGTCTATTGTGTCACAGGGCATGATGTGTCTGCTGTGTCACAGGACATGATGTGTCTGCTGTGTTACAGGACATGATATGTCTGCTGTGTCACATTGAACAGTGTGTCTGCAGTGTCGCATTGAATGATGTGTCTGCTGTGTCACATTGAATGATGTGTCTGCTGTCACATTGAATGATGTGTCTGTTGTGTCATATTGAATGATGTGTCTGCTGTGTCACATTGAATGATGTGTCTGCTGTGTCACATTGAATGATGTGTTTGCTGTGTCACATTGAATGATGTGTTTGCTATGTCACATTGAATGATGTGTCTGCTGTGTCATATTGAATGATAAGTCTACTGTGTCACAGGACATGATGTGTCTGCACATTGAATGATGTGTCATCTGTATCACAGGACATGATGAGTCTGCTGTGTCACATGATCCGATGTGCTCTGTCACCTGATATTATTGCCTAAAAATTTTAAATTTCAATCGAGAATTCTTTTATCATAAATGAATTAAATAAAATCTATGGAAGCCTTAATACCATTAGAGTGAAGCATGTAATTGTAATTGCTTGTGATAAGGATAATTGCTAAGACATAATTTTTAAAGGTAGTGTTTTGTTAGTTTAAAATCCCACATTGGATATTTATAAATTTATAAGACATCATAGTTTGGGCTGGAACTGTATTTTGATACTGCAGCTGATGAAGGAAGAGATTCCGTCTACATCTACAGAATCAGACGTAGATGAGAAATTGTTTGTTGCAACTGCAACTGAGGTGGAACTTGAAAATGCTGAAGACAAACGAAAGAATACAAAGGTATATTTACACAGTACATTTGTTTGCTCCGTATTTTACACTCGGTCAGTAGTTTTAGACACATTATGTTAAAAGGATATTTCAGGCAGACATTTTCACTGCAGTTGATTTTTATTCTTATAAAAACAAGATAAGCCCAATGCAATTTAAGGTGTCTGCCTCTCATACTGGAGGTCGCAGGTTTGGGGTCACTGGGGTCATGACTGTACCTCCTCATATGAAACCTGTACTGGTTTTTCTTGGAAGCAGACTAAAGAGTGACTCGATAAGCTACAAACTCTCTTCACAATCAAGATAAAATAAATTAATATAAACTAGAACTAAACACAATGCAGGCTTTTTTATACAGTTTTACACAAACTTTGCTAGAATATGACTGTGGGAACAAGGTATTATTTTTTATTGCGAGGGATATTTATAGACATTAGTTGTAGGTAGAGACTGGAAGATTACATACAGAGTATTTACCAAGAAAATGTATACTATAGTAGTATATTGTAATGCATGTAATGCATTTTTTAGATAAGGACAAGTATTGTGCAGCACCTTGCAGAGACAGATCATGTGACCTTGGAACCTCTGCTGCAGACGGCACTGTGTATAAAAGTCATTATAGAGCAGAGAGATGAGTTGTCAGATCAGACACAGGTATGTAAGGTCAAAGGTTATACATGACCTAAATGCCGACCAAAACTTATTATCCCCTGCCGCATAGTGGGAGAGGGATAAAGGAATGCAATAACATTTCCTGTCTGAAACCCCTTAAAGGATTTTGGTGAAGCTCAGGTCATATGTTCACCTCATCAATATGATATGAAGAACCAATGAGCTGGTCATGCTGGCTCATGGCCAAGGTCACAAGTCAAATGTTTGAATCTAAAATTTCCTGTCCGCTCCATATTTCCTTAACCCATTGAAGGATTTTGATGAACCTGTGGTCAAATGTTAACCTTATCAAGACGATGTGCAGAACCCATGAGCCTGTCATGCTGGCAAAAAGTGAAAGTCATAACTTAAGGTCAAATGTACCAGTCTCAGATATTTCCTTCATTCCTTGAAAGATTTTTATGAAACACCAGTTAAATGTTCACAATTTTAAGGCGATGAGCAGAACCCATGTTTTGGTCTTGTTGCGGGAAGGTCAAGGCCACAAGTTAAGGTCAAAGGTTTGAGTCTTGAATTTCCTGTCCATTTCATATCTCCTTAACCCTTTGAAGGATTTTCATGAAACTGTGGTCAAATGTTTAACCTCATAAAGTTAATGTGCAGAACCCATGATCTGGCCATGCCGAATCAAGGTCAAGGTCACAACTAGAGGTGAAAGATTTGAGTCTGTGTGCTCAATATCTCCTAACCCATGATCTGGCCATGAGAATCAAGGTCAAGGTCACAACAGTTACTGAAGGTGAAAGATTTGAGTCTGTGTGCACAATATCTCCTAAACTCTTTGAAAGATTTGATGAAACTCCAGTCAAATGATCACCTTATCGAGACAGTGTGTAGAGCCCATGACTTGGTCACCTTGGCTCAAGGTCAAAGACACATTTTTAGGACAAAGGTTTAAGTCTTCAATATCTCCTAAACAGCTTGGTGGATTTGAACGAAACTCTAGCCAAATGTTCACCTCATTGATTATGATGTGCAGAAATCAAATACAAGTAATGTGTAGAACACTTTTGAACTGCATAAGGAAGACTTCATTTGCTTTGCCTTTTATAAATTCACACTGTGCTGCTCTGAGAGAAAAGTACACTGAGTAACATTATTTCCTTCGCTGTATTTGCGATGGTGGATATAACTGTTCATACTAGACTGACTGGTTACCTTCATTTTACTTTGAATGTTTCATGACTTTTGAGGCATATAGGTACTGCTGTACATTGGTGTCAGGACAGCAGTTACCCCACACAAGTTTGGGTGTAAGTTTGACTGTATATATTATCAGTCAACATTAGTGGATGCTATCACACAGGTTTTACTGTATGTTTTATTCAGAAATCTGCAGTGGAAGAGTGAATATGGGATTCACTGTATTCTTAATCAGAAAGACTGTATATTTCTTCAGAATACTGCAGCAGATGCTATCACACATATGACAGATGAGTTCACAAAGATTATAGAGGAGCCATCAGTACAGACAACCAGTGACCAGGTGTTGCTAGCTGCACAAGGTAACAGGCCTAACTTGGTAACAAGCTTGTGGCAAATACACTGCTAAAGTACCTTTTTGTAAGGCCCTGCATGGTCCTAAATACTATAAATGTGTGAATTTTCATGTGACAAAAATTTCTTGACTTGTGATCAAACAAACTTATTTTTGAATTTGCGAAAGGAGAAATCTCATTTAGTAAATCTATGTTAAATGAATTTGTCGCAAGGTTTTAAATTATCGAAATCCTCGAAAAAATAGCAAAAATTAAATAATTATGGATATTACCTATTTTACGGTACTCTCCAAATCTTAGTTAAAGCGAAAACAATATGTTCATCTTAGCTGATCACATCACAGGTTTGTGTCTATTTTATGTCCTCTTACTAAATGAAGGGATTTTAATAGAATCATATTAATGTTTGTCTGAATGAATTGAAATTAGGATACATGAGATTAAGGTCAATCTCACACCGAAGGTCACTTACAAGTTTATGTTTTAAAATCAGCAAGTTTGCTGCTAGGTGGTACACATGTAGTTGTTTGGAGCACAACTTTCACCATATTAGTGTAAAGATAGTGTCATTTTCAACATGAATACTGATGTGAACATTGTGTATCTTAGTGCATCCTTGTAAATTTATTAGCAGATGTATTCCTTACATTTGCCCAGACTAGACAGAATAAAAATGGTGATTTCTGTTAGGTCAAATGTCATGTTTGTTTGGTATATGAATGACTCATTACAAATTGTGTTAAAGTAATGAAATAAATGAATTCCTGAATTTTGTATTTGAATGCGACACAGTGTTAGCAGAGAGACATATTATGGTTAAACAATGTAGACATTAGTGAATACATAGTTATATATTTAACAGAAATTCTTGCAAGTTTGGGCAATCTGATGCTGGCGGCACGCACAGAGACAGCTGACCATCTGGAGGACCTAAAAGTCAAGGACAAAGAGAGTGATGATAGGGTACCAGTAGACGACAGTGTACCAAGGACTGATCCGGATAGCCAAACTATACAATCTGCTGATATTCAGGCAGAAAAGTTGCAGGTAGGTTATAACCTTGACCTTTCCCCCCCTGATAATATCAATGATAATTCTACTTGCCTTTCTCTCTGGAGTCCATCTGGAATGAGTCTCTAGAGTGATTAATATAAGTTGTAAGAACTGTTTACAATCAGGGACTTTATGTAAAAATCTATCAGGATTAGCCAAATTATATCAATCTGCTGATATTCAGGCATGATTAAAGTCATTTTAAGACAGGATTTGTTAATAACCTTACTTTATTTGTTTTTTTTTTTTTTTTTTTTTTTTTTTTTTTTTTTTTTTTTTTTTTTTTGACCTTTATTTCCCCTGATAATATTTTTTTTTTTTTTTTTTTTTTTTAAACCTTTTTTTTTTTTTTTTTGTTTTTTTTTTTTTGACAATGAAAAGTAATTGGTAAATATGTGCATTGGCTAATTCCATCTGCCAGTTGTATATAATTATTAAGGGAGGATCCCCAATCTGGACAATGAGTCTAAAACAAAAGGATGTGATGATAATAAAAACCTTGGGGTTGTATCAGAAAATGTTTGCAAAAATCAGGAGGAATTGATTTATAATTAAAAGTGTAAAAAAACGGACGAATTAATGAAAACAATTGTTTTGGTTGGGACTCTTACTAATATACACAATGCCAAAGTTCATAAATTGATTAATCAGCCGATGACACGTATTTACTAATTATGCAATCAGGGTCATGAGAACTAATCAATCCCAACTGATTGATAAATTAATAAAATTATTTATAAAACAAAAAAAAAAAAAAAAATTTATTTTTAAATTTATTCAGATCTAATAATTAAATAGAGTTCAAGCTTCACGACATAACTGACCCTTTTAACTCACGGGGGGGGGGGGGGGGGGGGGGGGGGGGGGGCCTGAGATACTCCCACTGATTGATGATAATGAGTTCAAGCTTCACTACATAACTGACCCTTTTTAACTCACCCTGAGCACCCTGCTTTAGGTGAACTATTGTGATCACTTGATGTCTGATGTCCGTCCACACTTTACCTTATGTATGCAATAGAAAGTTTATCAGATTGAGTGATTTTGATTAAATCTAGGTTGAGTTTGAATATGGTTTATCCAATGTAAAAAACTAGGTCACCAAGTCAGATCATAGGAAATCGTTGTGTACGAAATATAGTCTGCATTTTTCATTGGATATTTGTAAAACTTCGTCTTGAAATCTAGATTGAGTTACAATATGGGTAATTAAATAAATAATTAGGTCACCAGGTCAAATCATATCAAAACTTTGTATCTGAATGGAGGCTTCATTTTTGCATTGGATCTTTATGAAACTTTGTCAGAATGAGTGTCTTGATGAAATCTAGGGCAAGCTGGAAAATGGGTCATCTCAGATCAAAAACTAGGTTACTAGGTCAAATTGTAGAAAACTAGAGGCTGCATTTTTATGGATCTTCATGAAACTTTGTCAGAAGGACTGTCTTGATGAAATCTAGGTTGAGTTCAAAAAGTGGTTGTCTTAGATTTGAGTTAAGCACTTTCCCAGAACAATAGTTACATAAATTGCTTGTCTATAAATAACTAAGATATTGTTAAGAGAAAAACACTGAAACTGGTTAGGAAAGAAGTTATACAATCTTTAGGTTTTAATTGTCAGATAAAATTGAAACAAGGTTTGAAGAAAATAATTTGTAAAAAAATCTAAATTCACTGCAGCAAAATGAAATATTTGCAAAGAAAATATTAAGTTACAAGGCTTACAGATACACATTTCAATGCAATAATGAAGTAGTTTTTACCCTGAGTTCCTTTTCTGTGGTAACTTGATACTGATATAAATTGAAGCACTGGTTTTATATTGAAACAGCAATGGAGTTCTTACAGTAATTTCTGATCCATAAATAACCCAGTTCATTGTATCATATTACTGCTGGAGAAATCTTCTGCTTATGTCATCAAAAAAGTAGACATCAGGCATGTACCAGATGTTCTAGGAATTGTTATTAAGGAAGTGCAAAACTTTCCATGTCTACTTATGGCTTCTGCTCTAGGTTCAGATTTCCTGCTGATTTCGTATTTCAGATTGTAATTGTAGACATGTAATTGTATACCTAAATACACCCAGCTTTCTGTCATATGGTATACTACCTGTATTATAGTGGCTACTGCTTGCCGTGAAATACATAGCAATTCCTGTTATATGATGCAGTTCTGTCTGGCTGTTGGTTGATGTGGTACTAAAGCTACTAAAGCATCAATTACGGACTGATTGTCTCCTGGACTGTAACAATAGAGGCTGTCAGTCACATACATTGTGTGAATGGTGAAGCTGATGTAGGTTATACATGTAGTGTGTCAAAGTCAAGGTCACACTGACCTCAGCATTGACAAATAGCAGCAGCAAGTGTTTTATGCTTAAAATGTTAGAAAGTTGTTTGTTTTCAGCAGGTGAAGGTTATAGATTTAGTCAGCAGAGTAAAAGTCAAGGTCACAGTGACCTTAAAAGTTAAAACATATTTTTTGTCTACATGTTGTAAATTTTAGTACATGTACTTAACTTCAGTACAATTTAATAAGCTGCTCATAGTTGCTAGCTGAGGACAGATACATAGATAATTAGCTCTGGAATCTGAGCCGAGGACTCTAAATGAGCTATCAGTATGGATGAATGGTCCGTCGTCCATTCTCCATCATCAAAATTTTCACTTAATGCTCTTCTTCTCAGAAACTACATGTAAGAGTTTTACCAAACTTGCTCTGTAGCATATTTGCATTAACATCTTTCCAGTGCAAATACAGTTTATGTTTCACAATCTTTTCTTGTTCAGGCAAAAGAGTTAATTACCAAAGTGTTTGATGTCAAAGATAAGATTGTTGGTAGTTTGGTGAAGACTAGGACCCCAGGACAGAATCTCACCCTTGAGACAGAGGCGTTCCTTATACATACCAAGAGAGAAGAAATCACAAAAATTGGTAAGTATAATGGCCATGGAGAGCCATGTGCAACCTGTAAATGTGTACATAAGTTATTATATGACAGTTGATACAGTGTGTTGATCCATACTTTCTTGTAATTATTTTGTTTTGAGGTCTATGTATGCAAGTAATGATTACTGTCTGTGAAAATTTAAAGTCCCAGGAGCAGTTTTGATGAGAAATAACTTGCGGCTCTTATATAACCAAGGATGTCTTACTGATGCAATTGGCAGTTATTTGTAAGGATCAGTACATTCCTAATGTTACTTTGTAAATCAAAAGTACATGCTATAATATGCAGTATTTGTTTTATCATTATTCTGTCTGTTATTCATAAATCTAAATATAAGTATTTTAAAATGATACTGGGACTTCAAAGCTAAGGGTTCTGTTTTGTTAACTTTACCAGTAACTGTATACACTTTATACAAGAAACAAGTTTACTAAGATATTTTGTTTCAAAAATGTTCTTTGACCTCTATTATATTTATTGATACTTTGTGTATAAAAAAAATATCGACAAATAAAATCAATCCTTGCCATGTGTGCAGTCTTACTAATCAGATATAAAATTTAATGATGTGACATGCTCATGCTGTGTTAATGTCTACACTATACTCACTTTGGGACAAGCACTTTGATTCATGTTCTGAAACAAGACTAGGACCAAGTTACCATCCTTCAGTTACAGATTGAGTCATACTGTGTCTCAGTACTGCTGAAATATAGTAAAATACATGTACAGTCAAACCTGTGTTAAAGACCACCTCCGAATAGAGACCACCCTGTGAATAAAGACCAGCAGATAGATCATCGTGCACTAGTAAATTATAGTTGACCCACCTGTGAATACAGACCACCTGCAAAAAAAACCCACATTTGTAGCTTCTGAACAGTGGTCTTTGTTCACTGGTTTCACTGTATTAACAATAAGAATTTATCATTACAAACTTAAAAGGGGGATTATACTCCACCAGAAGATGATTTTCGGATCAGCGAGCCAAGTGTGAGTATTTAAGGGTCCATACTCTGAGTGCTTGGTCTGCTAGACTAAGGAAGTTTGGATGTGATGCATGGTCTCCTAGACCAAAGATGTTTTGATGTGTTCAATTAACACTATCATTGCTCAGTAAGTCAAAGGTGACAGGAAGTTTAACACTGAACTTGATTGTTTTCACAGACATGTTTCAACACTTAGTCAAGCATTATTAATATTTCAGATAATGCTGTTTTAAGTTCCAAATCAGGGACATTCTCTCTGCCATCAACTGAAATGTTACTTACAAATGAGAGTTTACCAGGACAGTTCATAGATGTCAATGTAAGTGAAGAAACTCTCAGTCAAGATGGAAGTATATGCTTCCAGTCCATATTTACTTAACTTTATATCATAATATCTTACTTTGACATTTATTCAGTAACTTCTCTTTGAATGTGTTTGACTGAGTTATAACTGAGTTATGGGCCATTAAAATTCCAACTTGTAAAACTGTTTTTGTTGTAGTTTTCTTCAATATACTTGGTTATTTTAATAAAAAAATCACTGGCAAAGTGCTTATATTGTCATATAATTTTAGTACATGGCTTAAACAATGAAAATGGAATTAACAAGAAGCATTGGTTGAGACTGGCACACTCAAACAGTAGTACATACTTTGTAGGTTGTGGAATTTTCTGTCAACCCGTTCCTTTGGAGTGACAGTGCAAGGTTTATTGACTCAGCAGTGGTCAGTCTGGAACTGATGGACAGTCAGGGTGAACAGATCCTGGTGAAAAACATCTCAGAGCCAATAAACATAGATATAACAGTGGATAGATCATCAGTTACAGCTGAACATGTACAGGTAAGGCTGATATATATATTAAAGAATATCTCCTGAACCAATAAACATTGAGATATCAGTGGCTAGTTGCTCAGTTTTAGCAGGTAAGGAGAATATCCCAGAATCTAAAGTTGTCACATTGTTTACTGGCTTTCATCAAGTTCAAAATTAAATTGTTTGGCAGAGACTGTCTTGAAATATTGCTGACAGTAACAAACACCATCTTAGGTTTAAAAAAAGCATTATAAACCTTTATAAACTCAACAACAACAACTTACTGGTAGATCATTTAAACAGTACTGAGAACAGCTTATTGCTGATACCATGTACAGGAGATGATGATTATAAAACTAGTTTCATGCTTGACTCAGTTTTGGCTCTAACTTTGAATCAATATAATATTAAAACATACAATTAATTCTTATTACAAATATGTCTTACATATTTTCTATAAGAATTTTGAATGACTTTGTAAATAGGTTCTCTTTTGTTTTTCATATTAACAAGGCTACAAGTAAAAAACTATTTCATGCTCTAACTGAGTGAAGCATGAACAAAGGTTTTCAAGCATGGGGCCAGATTGCTGCAACTTGTTTTTACAGTTATGTTAAATCAGATTTTGTTTGAGTCTGATATTTAGCTGACCATTCATAGATTGCTTTGACCATAACAGGCAGCTGTCTCCAATAAGGACGAGCTATATCACCATGCTGTCAAAGTGAGGTCCAACCAGAGTGACCTTCACATTTATGTTCACCCAGAGATATTGTCCCAACTAGAAATCTACATTAAACATGAGGCACAACCTACACTGCTAGAATATGATCTGTATGGTAAGGTATTTTAACGACTTTTTGAACTTTGTAGCTGCAATGGTGTAGTAGTGAATATTTCTGTGAAAGAAAATTATGTTTACACACTTTTGTAGTTTTTAGTAGTGACTGTGTAGTTACTGACTTGCCTGGACAGTACAGACTGTTAATACAACCTTCAACTGGATGTTCATTTAAATGATTTGTTAGTCTAAGTCATCACTGACACTGATAAGCCATCAGTAACTGATTGGAAATCACAAACACCAGATCAATATTGATAACAATTAATGTATATTATCTTTATTAATATATCTCAGCATGAGAGACACTGTTTGATGAACACATATGTATTGTTTTTCATCTCACAGACACTCTAGATACCACTGCTACTTTGACTTTTTACTGCATACTAAATTGCCTTAATTGGATAAAATCATTTAGATGATAGTGTTGAACATCAGCATCTTACTTATGCACGGGAATTCCACAGGCATTGCCTTACATATGTTTGCCTGTTTCTTTATTTAAGATACTGTACCACATGATGTTGGAAATGTGAGTGGTTTGTCTGATGATATCGCCCTGGAGTTAACATACACTGTTATTATACGAGCAGAAGTCATACAGCAACATGGCATAGGCTGGTGGTACGTGGGGATCGGGACACATGGTATGTGGTAGTGAAGTCCATGATAAAAACTATCTTTTTGATTATTTCCTACCGTTTAAGATAACAATTCTAATTATCTAAATAATTCGTCCTGGAAGAAAATCCCTCCTTGATAGTTCCTCTAACTGAATAGATTTCCTGCATAATTGTTTTTGACTTTTGTGTATATGGACTCTCCATCTTTGTGAATTTAAATCATAGCCACACGATACACTTGTGCTAATTTATGATTTTAATACCAAACTTTCATTGTAAAAATTGGGATGTTACTGGACTCTACAAAATATGTCTTGTATATGTTATTTAGAGAGTTTCTGGTTTAGCCTAGTGTGCCAGTAAAGATACAGGTGGGTGGTCAGATAGTCTGGTGCAAAAATGTTTGTGGAGTGAACTACCCTACAGTTTTACAGGTTTCGCAAAAGAACTTGATACACAGTACAACCATGGCGCGTAGTTGTGTGACTTGTTGGTCAAGTCACATCAGAGTTACTGCCTGTGATTAAAAAACTTTTGGAGCATACTTCCCTAATATTTCTTTAGCATTTAAAATAGAAGTATATTCAAATGATCCTTTTTTGTATTGCAGAAAATGAGACCATTGATGATAGTACTGAGGATGATCTGTCAGTGTACTATGACCTTGAGGAACCTCTACCTGTGACCTTCAATTATACAATCAGTTTTGTCACCTCTGGTTGTTATTTCTGGGATGCAGAGGAAGACACTTGGAGTACTGCTGGCTGTCAGGTGAGAGTTTCCTAATAAAATTGTTGTTACTTAAACCATTTATACATAGATTTTAACAATCAAAAAAAAAAAAAAAAAAAAAAAAAAAAAAAAAAAAAAAAAAAAAAAAAAAAAAAAAAAAAAAAAAAAAAAAAAAAAAAAAAAAAAAAAAAAAAAAAAAAAAAAAAAAAAAAAAAAAAAAAAAAAAAAAAAAAAAAAAAAAAAAAAAAAAAAAAAAAAAAAAAAAAAAAAAA
>JAFMSR010000002.1:12254502-12262002 GCA_022818135.1 Saxidomus purpurata | reverse complement strand
TCTGGTACTGTATTACCATTGCAAAATCTTAACAATACAAAAGCATGGTCAAGGGTTTTTCCAACTATTGACCATACCTCTACACAAGAAAGTTTTGAGCTTCTATTGGAGGTCAAGTTATCCCTAGGAACAAGGGTTGGACCAATTACCAACCGATGATACAGTGCCTGATCTAACTGAGATAGAAAGTGTAAGCTAGATATGAAAGAAGTTGCTTTTATAATTGGCCGAAATATAATTACATGCATTAGGAAAGAATTAGGTAGAGGTTAGAGGTGTTTCCCACTTGTATAATCAAATCATCAAGAACAAATAGCTATGTTGTAATTTGTCCCATCCAATTCTGTCAGCAGATACAGACGATATGTAGAATTTTCACTGGATTTAGGTCACACTTAAGAGTCAAAGGTCATGAGACTACATCTCCTTTAAAGGATTTTTAATTCTAATAAAAAGGATTTTTAAGGAACTCTTATTAGATGCTCATCTTATTGAGATTGTGCAGAATCCATGCTCCAACTGAGCCGACTTTGGGTCAAGGCTACATATAGGGGTCAAAGGTCATCCTTTCAACATGCTTTCATGTGACTGGGATCTCCCAGAACTGCTTTGTTTTAAATTTATAGCAGCATCTATATTAGCCGTAGTAGACGAGTAAGTGTGGAATGACGATTGGGATCACAATGAAGATTATCACTTTTACTGTTTAAATTTGATGCCAGGTTAGTCCACTGTCCAATACAAAGTTTACAAGATGTTCATGTAATCACCTGACTTCATTTGGCTCGGAATTCTTTGTGCCACCTAATCGTATTGACTTTGCAACTGCGTTTATTAACATGGATGACAAATTGAAGGACAACCATGCTGTATTAGCGATGTTGTGTACGGTGTTTTCACTATATGTGCTGGGTATCATCTGGGCATGGAGACAAGATAAGAGAGATCTGCAGAAGGTAATAAACAAGCATGATTGATATATAATATATGGTAAAACTTCTATAATTCAAGGTCACAAAGGGATGAGTAAAATGCTCGAGTTATCTGAGTTCTCGAGTTATCCGAATGATGAAAAGTTTACAAGGTTTTCTGTTGTGACGTATCTTATGAACAAAGTGTATTTTAGGACCGTTTTATGTTGTAGCAGGATTTATACATTCATTTATTTCATTAAATCATGAACCCATCACTTGTGGCATTTCCAAAAAACGCATTTATAATACATGTATGTTATTTGCTCATCAAAATTTTACTCAGACTCACAATTTTCATCTCATCATTAAGTTCTCGTAACTTCTTTCTATACAGCATAGATAATTCTCTTATATTGTCCTATAGCCTGAGTTGTTGAAAATAATTAAGGTGAATTTTCTTGTTAAAGACATGTTTTCTTCATTGGAATGAGTTACAAATGCTTTATTGACAGTGGGGAGTTCTGCCATTGTGTGACAATATTCTCACAGACACATACTATGAGGTAACTGTGTTTACTGGACTGAGGCGAGGGGCGGGAACCAAGTCAAATATCAGTCTTGTTCTGGCTGGAGACAAGTTGGACACTGGAGTACGCCAACTCAGAGATGTAAAAGGAGTAAAGGTAATTAAGTTTGAGAATGTAAAGTAGCTAACATACATTATCCATTTCACCATTTTCAGCCTTTATTCATTGTGTGTTCAGCTCTACTGGACAAATTCCAGCAGAGCTTATGCCATGGTGGCTGTCTGTCGTCTTTCTGTCTGTAAATTTTTCCTTGATAACACTCTAGAGGTCACAATTTTCGTTTGACTTTAATGCAACGTGTAAATGATCCATATTTGTTTTGTGGGCAGTGGTTTTTAGGCTCACTGAGCCAAAGGCCAAGGTCACAGTGACCTTGGTATGCTTGGAGGTCACAGTGACCCAAAATTTGAAAATATTTTCATCAACATATTGAGATCTACGTCACCTACAGTCTTGAAACTTTATAGGATGATTGGTCTTACTGAGTAGACGATCTCTACTGTTTTTGGAGATCAGTGTGTTAAAGGTCACTCCACAATGACCTCTATTAGCTTTTCTTTGATAATACTGTACAGGTCACAATTTTCATTTTACATTTTAATGAAACTGGCTCAGATGGTTGCATGCAACCTGTAGATGATCCCTATATGTTTTGGGGTTAGTGGGTCAAAGGTCAAGGTCACAGTGACCTGAAGTTTGAAAAATCATTTCAGCTCAATATTTGAGATCTAATTATCAACAACAGTCTTGAATTTTCATAGCATGATTGGTCTTTCTGAGTAAATGATCCCTACTGTGTTTGGCATCAGTGGGTCAAGGTCACAGTCACAGTGACCTCTGTTATCTTTTCCTTGATTGCATTTGAAAAGATTTTCACAAAGTTTCATAAACATGCAACAAAATAAAGTAATTATGTTGATTTAGTCCTCAACAAATCATCCCAAGAAGTTTGAGTTGAGAGCAGGGTTTGCACATGAAATGAACATGTAACATTCAATCAAAATTCTACATGTAGTTAATGTGTTAAGTAAGTGAAACAATGTGCTTAATGATCAGTTTGATTGTTTTTATATAGATGTGATCTACACTGAAGCCATCATATTTGTAATGACCTAAAGTCTCCATTTCAGACATTTGACAGGGGCTCCATTAACAAGTTTATACTGAGTGTAGATGAAAATTTAGGTCCACTTTCCTACCTCCGTATCTGGCATGATAATTCGGGGACTGGCAAGTTGCAGGGTTGGTACCTAAGTAAACTGGTTGTGAGAGAACTGCAAGGCCAGGAACAAGTGTATGATTTTAATTATATATTTAAATCGTAGTCTTTGAAGAGATGGGTCTATTAGAATTTCTAATAATACAAAAATGACTGGATAGTTGATATAAGGATTAAGTTTAAGAAGTTTAAAAAAATACTTAAACATGCAAGTCTCTAGAGAAAGGTTTAATCTGTGCTAAAATGCAGTCTAGTAATGACTACACCAAATTTGAAAATCCCGTTCATTTCTATTTGGTGAGGTGAAGGCTGTAATGTTTGTTTATCTCAAACAGATATGTGTTCCTGTGTAACCGCTGGCTCGCTGTAGAAGAGGATGATGGGATGGTTGACCGTCTGCTTCCTGTAGCCGTACACGAAGATCTCTCCAAGTTTGGAAACATTTTCTTTTCCGACACCAGAAAAAGGCTGACTGACTCTCACCTCTGGGTTTCTGTGTTTGCTCGACCAAACAAGAGCAACTATAGCAGAGTACAGAGGTTATCATGCCTACTTTCTCTGCTGATGGTGTCAATGTTAGCCAGTGCAATGTTTTACCAAGCAGAAGGAAATGCTGGGACTAGTCAGGGATACAGACTGGGACCATTTAATTTCACCACCCATGAAATGTACATAAGCATTGTAACCAGTCTGATTGTTTTACCAATAAACATACTGATTGATCAGCTGTTTAGAAGAAGCAAACCAAAGAAAAATATCAAAGAGCAAGCGTTCTCTGAAGACAGGCCTTTCTCTGCTTTGTCAAAATTCAGTGTGAGATTTACAGACTTGTTCCGTATTCAGAGCAGAACCCAAGTGACTCCCATACCAGCAAATGAGGAAGATGAAAAGGAAACTGAACCAGTCTATGAACCAACAACGGGGACCAGTCATTGCTTCAAGACACCACCATTACATAGATACCAGCCAAGTGATATGGAAACGCCTATTCCTAATGTGTTTGTTAAAATGGATGAAAATTCCAGCTCCCCGAACATTTTAGAAGCTAGACATCATTACACACCTGCACCACCATTACATCTGAAAACTACAAACATACAAACAAGAGAACTTGTAAGAAAGAAACCCCAGCTTAGTTTATTATCTGAAGAAGTTCAAAATGGAAAGCATTTACAGTTTTCCATTCCAGATTCTCCCAACCCTTCACCCACTGCCTCTGAGTACCTGACTCCTTGTGTGCCAAGTTCCATGGAAAACTCCCCAAATGTATCCCCTAGATATACTGATGTAAAAAGTCCTACTGAAACAGTTTTCAGTTTTGACTCTTCAACAGAGGAGGTAGAAGATATCACACTGAAGAATACTCAGCATGAGAAGACAACTAAACTTGTGAAGAAATTCATGTTACCACACTGGTGTGTATATGTGGCCTGGGGTTTAGTGTTCTTGTCAACAGTTGTATCTGCTACAGTGACCTTGTTGTACAGTATGGAATGGGGGAAAGAAAAGTCTATTGCTTGGCTGACTTCAATGTTGCTTACCATAGTGGAATCTGTATCACTTATTCAGCCAACAAAGGTAAAATAGCTTGTTTGGACATAGAGTACTTAGCCACAAGATCACAGTCAAGTATATTTTATGACAACTTTGGTGCATCAGGTCAAAGGTTACAACCTTTGATTTATCAAAACAGTGCCATCTGTATTCATATTGATTCACTAGCACCTTCATCTCTTCTGTGATTCTTAACATGTTTATTTCAAATGTGTTTGCCCGCAAGATCTCATCAGTTATGATTATTAGGCCAGCTGGATTAGCAGGTCTAGAGTCAAACAAAAATGCTTTATTATACGCCCGAAGGGGACGTATTATGTTATCGCCTCGGTGTCCGTCTGTCCGTTAGCAATTTCCCTTCCGCTCTGTAACTCTTGAACCCCTTGAAGGATTTCGAAGAAACCTGACACAAATGTTAACCAGACTGAGACGACGTGCAGAAGCAATGTTCCGGATGGCTGGATTCAAGGTCAAGGTAGTACTTAGGGGTCAAAGGTCATATGATTTTGTTTCCCTTCCGCTCTGTAACTCTTGAACCCCGTGAAGGATTTCGAAGAAACCTGACAAAAATGTTAACCAGACTGACATGACGTGCAGAAGCAATGTTCCGGATGGCTGGATTCAAGGTCAAGGTCATACTCAGGGGTCAAAGGTCATATGACTTTTTTTCCCTTCCGCTCTGTAACTCTTGAACCCCGTGAATGATTTTGAAGAAACCTGACACAAATGTTTACCACATTGAGACGATGTGCAGAAGCCATGTTCCGGATGGCTCGCTTCAATGTCAAGGTCAAACTTAGGGGTTCAAAGGTCATATGACTTTTTTTCCCTTCCGCTCTGTAACTCTTGAACCCCGTGAAGGATTTCGGACTTTTTTCCCTTCCGCTCTGTAACTCTTGAACCCCGTGAAGGATTTCAAGAAACCTGACATAATTGTTTACCACATTGAGACGATGTGCAGAAGCCATGTTCCGGATGGCTCACTTCAAGGTCAAGGTCACACTTAGGGTTCAAGCGTCATATAACTGTGTGGATATTGCTCTGCATTTGCTCTTGATTACAGTGCTCTTGTTGCCCTTGAATTATCGAAAATTATGAAATTAGCCTTCTCAGCTCATAGTTCAAACAGGTGAATTAGCCTTGTCTGCTCTATAGTTCTAGCAGGTTTTACAAAACAAATGAACTGCCAGATACTGAGTTATGCCTCCTTGAAGGGCGTATTTTGTGACAGTTTGGCACTCTTGTATTAGTCTGTGTACACTCTTGTACATTTATTTACTACCTGTACAAAAACTTTATTCAAAATATTTATTTCATTGCACCAAAAGATTCTTTATTTTAAAGCTTTAATTTTCACTTTACAGATAATAGTTCTTGCAATATTTGTGGCTGCAATTCTACGTAAGACAGAAGATGAAGTAGAGAAAGAGGAAAGTATAAACAATGTGCTCCCAGCCCAGCCAGATGAAATATCTGCCCAACTTACACCTAACAACAGTAAGTTGGAACAATGTCTAATTTCTCAGTTATTGAGACAAACAATTTCAGGAATCTGTTGATACAGTCAATTAAACAGATGAAAAGATAGTACTGGGCATCAATGATATTTTGAACATTTATATGGATTTTGTTTATGTATTAAAATACTGAACAGAATTGAAAATACTGAAAATGTAGAAATATAAACATTACATTGCCTAATTTTGCCTCGTTCCTCTCACCTCAAATTTCTTGGTCATAGAAAGAGCACTTGGTGGGGGGATGGCTATGTCTAACATGGCTCTTGTTCCTCTGTGTTCTGATGTACATTTCAACGGATGCAAAGTTGGTCTACTTGCAAAAAACATGAAATGAAAATTAATGTTCATGTAGAACAAAAGAAGCTGTTGTAGTTGCTTTACTTTTCATTTTTGTAGCAAAAAGAATGAAGACTTACGTGGCTCCTCCAAATCCAAAGAAGCTTGCATCAGTACGTGAGCAGAGGCTGAAAGAGATCAAGATGTTCCGTGTGATCCAGGAGATTGTTTTCTACATGCTCTACCTACTCATCCTGATCCTGGTTGCCAGTCACAACCGAGACCCGTACTCATACAGCATGAAACAGATGTTGATGAATGTCATTTCACCTAAACATAATCTCTCCAGGGTTTGTTCTAGTTTTTATATGTATTTTTGATTTTCATATTAAACATTTTTAGTAGCAATGTCTGTTTATTTCGAATATTATGCTTTTTCCATGTCAGTCTTTTTTTGATAGAATTTCTAAAGACCTGAACACATTTGCACTAGTATATAAACTGCATATATAGGTATAATAAGAAAGACCGTGCTGGTCTCAGTTTACAAGATTCCTTTATTGCAGTCATTTTAAATAAAGTCAGATAGCTGGCAACAAAAAGAGTTATGAGAAAATTTGTGAAAGTCAGATAATTTCATCAATTTTATTACTAACAGTTGCTGTATTTGCTCTCAATCTGAAAAGAAATATTTAGTTTCTGTAAATTATTTTGATGTATTAAAATGCAGATTTACAACATCAAGGATTTCTGGCACTGGATGGATGCTATACTTGTACCAGGGCTGTATCTGTCAGATGACTGGAATGGGGAGGTGATAGAGGAAGACCTAAGACTTATATCTACCCAGGCCTCGTACAGGGTGGGACCAGTCAGACTGAGGCAACATAGAGTTTATCCAGGTTAGATATTCATGAAGATCTTGAAAGGCATGCATATACTTTGGTAGGACACTGTAATCATGATGAAGTCCTCTATCTTGTTTATCTTCTTTCTATTTTGCCATATGTTCTCAGTTACATTTACTACAGGGATAAATCATTCAGTTTTATAGTCACTGTCTGTCCATCTGCTTGTCTGTTAAATCAGGGTCTTTCAGAAATTGAAGGAACAGGTGATAAAATAGATAGGTGTGAGTCTATGAGCACAGTAGAGAACAATTCATCATGGTTTTAAGTTCTAATAGGGATTGTGTTAGAAAAGACTTAAAAAGTTAAGTCCCAAAACCACTACTGAAATTTCTGGTCAATAGGCCACGGCCTGTACGTATAAAAAAAGAATTTTCGTAGATGCAGCCTATGCGGTGAAGCGGCCTTTTTATTTTTTAAATTGGTATTTTGAGTACACAGAGTGGGAATTTTAGGTTTACACGCTGTTTGATAACAGTTCATGAATGCTTTCCAAACAATTTAGCCTTCATGGGTCAATAA
>JAFMSR010000002.1:12217724-12240555 GCA_022818135.1 Saxidomus purpurata | reverse complement strand
TCAATGCCATTTGTGACTTTATTAGCTTGAAACGCATGCACACGTTAACATCTCCCACAAAAATGACCAATCTCCCTCATTTGTAGGACAAATCTCTCTCATTTCTATCAAAAATGGTTCGCAGGTATGATCATTGCACGTTTGGACTGACCAGACAGCTGGTGAAACTCGGGTCGTCTGCTCCACATATCATGTTAGATCTTTTTTCTCCAGTGCTTGCCAAACATGCAATACATGTATATTAGAATGATAAAAACTATGGGAATTACGGGTATATAAAACCAGACCTACCGCAAACATGGGCAATCTTAGTCAGTACAGTTATAAACTTACTATTCTAATACTGTATTAACTCTACCATAACTAAATAAAAATGAATTAATAATTCAATTTATATTAATCATAGTCTGCAGTTTTTACAATGATTATATCAAACTTAATACTTATAACAAGTGCACTGGATGGAGCTTCAGTTTTTCTTAGACATATGTTAGACACTCATGTCTATATACTTAAAGCTAGTAGTTACAAAAATTGGCAACACACCTTTTTCTATTTTTAACTTATTTATTGCAGCTACTAAAAATACAATTTGAAAATAGCTATACCATCTTCTTTATAAACTTCACTTAGAAGGGAGTTGATATTACAAAATCAATTATAGTGTTTAGGGGTATCAGACAATTAAGTGTGTTAACTCTGGACTGACTAATTATATCAGTGATTTATTGGCAACACCACACTGTCTTTTATAACGGACAACTTTTGTTTTGAAAAGGCTTGTCAGAATTTGATTGTTTGACAGAAATGATCGAATTTTAGGTCTCTAATAATGGAATACATGTATTTAAAAACTTGATATTTTTTATTAAGTCTACGTACAGATTGAATGCATCTGTTAATATCTTTACATTTGACTATTATACCCTTATTGAGAATGTGATGGATGTTATAAATTGAATGTAATAATAATATCACTTATAATCAGTAATCTTAACAAAGATTTCTCTATTTCAGGATCATATACCTGCGTGTGGACGACAACTGATTTCAATCTCATCATCAATCTTGTAAACTTGTAAACTTGTAAACATCATTGAAAGAACAAAACTTCTGTGGATGATCTGATACAACATGTATGATGAACTTCGGACTCTGAACTTTCGTGTTACTACATGAATTTATAATTTACAGAATGATAGAATGATGATAGAATGATTTTCAATTTGGTCTTATAAAACAGATGATCCCTATTGTTGTTAATTTCAGACAGTTTAAAGAATTTTATTTTTTCACCAAAATCTGAGAGCGAGCAACTTTAAACTTTTGTCTAAGGAGTCATATTATTTAAAGGGACATTCCCTACATCTAGCAGATTTTTTTCTTCAAACGTAATTGATATGTCCAAAGAATGTAAAGTCACATTATTTGATGTGAAAATGAGGCATTCTTCGATACATGTTGTTTTTAGCTCACCTGTCACAAAGTGCCAGAGTGAGCTATAAGGATCGCATTCCGTCCGGCGTCCGTCCGTGCGTGCATCCGTGCGTCCACCATTTCCTTCAAACAGCATCTTCTTTGAAACCACTAGGCAAATCTTGATGAAAATTTCAAGGGATGTTCCTTGCATAAAGCTCTATCAATTCAATACCAATTGTAGAATTCTGGTTTCTATGGCAACAATTATGAAAAACTTAAAAAATCTTCTTCTCTGAAACCACAAGGCCTGAGAATTTAGATATTTAGCGTGTAACATTGTCTCGTAGATATCTACCAAGATTGTTCAAATTATGACCCCCGGGTCAAAATTGACACCTCCAGGGGGTCACTTGATTTTACGTAGGCTTATACAGGAAAAACTTTGAAATCTTTTCTGAAACCACAGGGCCTAGAGCTTAAGTGTATAGCATGTATCATTGCCTAGTAGACTTCTTCAAAGTTTGTTCAAATCATACCCATGGGGTCAATATTGGCCCCGCCCAGTGGTCACTTGTTTTACAAAGAATGTAGAAAACACTATTTGGTATGTTACCTTGTCTAGTGGTTTTCCACCTACTTTGTTCAAATCATGCATCTTTGGTCTAAATTGACCATACCCATCAGGCAAGTGGACTTGTATTCAGGTGAGCGATATAGGGCCATAATGGCCCTCTTGTCTTATAATTGTTTTATTTATCACTGTGATAGATAAAACAATTCTAAAAAAGAAAACATGTATCTTTAGCACAACTAATCAACATAGAGGCCATTTGTAATAAATAGCTATCCTCCCATTAATTGTTCAGCAACAATTTTACATAGCTTATAGAAAACTTACCGGTACTGCAAACTATTTAAAACATTGATTTTTCTATTGCTGACTGGAATGTATAGCTAAAACTTTAAGGTTAAGTAATAATAGTTAAATTGCAAATATTCTTTTATTATTGCTTTTGACAAAATGTTAGAAGTGATTTGATTTGGCGCTATTTTTAGGGAGTGTCTCTTTAGTATCATCTTATCAATGATATAGGGTCATCATAGTGACCTTTTGTTTTTATGAATATAGTTGAAACTATACATGTAGAATATTTTTAGCTCAGCTGAGTACAAAGTACTCATTGTGAGCTATTGTGACAGTGTGTTGTATGCCGGTGTACGTCGTCAAAAATTGCTCAAAACTATAAAAAGAAAAGCCTTTAAGCGACATCTCCTCCTTGACCACTATGCCTATTTAACCAAACTCCTCAGGAAAGTTCCTTGGATTGTCCTCCACCAACATTGCTCATATTGTTATGCTTCACTGCTAATAATGGCCACCAGAACTAAAAAGAAAATAGAAAACCTTTTAACGATTTCTCCTTAACCACTGAGCTAGTGTCAGCCAAACTTCACAGGATTGTCACTTGGGTGGCACTTGGATGCACAATAATTATTATTGTCTTTATTACCTGGAATTGTGTGGAACTTCAAAGATTATTACTATTACAGTCACTTGTGCATCGGCGTGGGTGTCGGTGTCGGCGTTGCTTCGGTTATAGTTTTGCATGCTAGGTACTATCATGCACATATCTCGGTAACCACTTATGATATTGACTTGAAACTTTGTAAATGTCTTATGGGGTGTCACACAGTCAAGTCAGATAACTCTTGTATAAATTTAGTGCAAATTAAGGCCCTTGTTTGACTTTGAAAATTTGGTTAAAGTTTTGCATGCAAGAACTATCATGCACATACTTCAGTAACCACTTATGGTATCAAACTTAGCAATAGTGTTCAGGGGTACATTTTGTATCAAACAATTAAGTTACCAAAAATTAAATATATTGTGATAGATTTTGACTTTTTATGATTCAACTTTTCTAGTTTGTACTTAAGAGTCAGCAGAATTTTGTTTTGCTATTTATACTGATAAAAGTTTTATTAGCAAGCAGCCACAATAGTCGAGCGTGCTGTCTGATGGACAGCTCTTGTTAATTATTTGGGGCACTGGGCCATAATGACCTTATTGTTTGTGAATATATAGGCCACTTGGCCCTTGTTGTTTGTACATTTTTTGGTCACTGTGCCATTTTGACCTTGTTAAATGCACATATTTGGGCCAATGAGCCATTTTAACCTTGTTGTTTCTAAATATTTGGGTCATCGTGCCATTTAACCTTGTTGTTGTACATATTTGGGCCACTGCACCATTTTGGCCTTGTTCTTAGTAAATAGTTGGGCTACCGGGCCATTTTGACCTTGTTCATACATATTTGGTAAACATCAGGGACACTGAGACATTTGCCCTTGTTGTTTGTACATATTTGGGCCATTGATCCTTTTTTGTAAATACTTGGGCCACTTGGCCCATTGGCCTTGTTGTTTGTAAATATTTGAGCCACTGCACCATTTTTACCTTGTTACTTGTAAATATTAGGGCCATAGTGTAATTTTTACCTTGTTGTTTTGATAAATTTTGGGCTGTTTGGCCATTTTGACCTTGTTGTTTGTGTATATTTTGATCATACGCCGTTTTGACCTTGTGGGTTAATACCTGGGCCACTGCGCCATTTTGACCTTGTTGTTTGTAAATGTTTGGCCTAGGGTTGACCTTGTAAGCTAAGAGTTGGGCCAGTGGGCTATTTTGTCCTTGTTGTTTATAAATGTTTGAGCCACTGCGCCATTATAACCTTGTTGTTTGTAAATATTTGGGCTAATTGACCATGTAACCTTGTTGTTGTGAATATTTTACTCATACGCCATTTTGACCTTGTTGTTGGTTAATACCTGTGCCACTGTGCCATTTTGACCTCATTGTCGGTAAATATTTGGGTCACTGCGCCTTTTTGACCTTGTTTGCAAATATTTGTGTAACAACGACGTTTTGACCTTGTTTATAAATATTTGGGCCACTGCAGCATTTTGACATTCTTGTTGGTTAATATCTTGGCCTCTGGGTCATTTTCTCCCGTTGTTTGTAAATTCTTGAGCCACTGCACCATTTTGACCTTGTTATTTGTAAATATTTGGGTCATTGCAGCATTTTAACCTTTTTGTTGGTAAATAGTTTGGCCACTGCGCCATTATAACCTAGCTGTTTGTAAATATTTTGGTCACTGCAGCATTTTGACATCGTTTTTTGTAAATATTAGGGCCACTGTGCCATTTTGACCTTGTTATTTGTAAATATTGTGGTCACTGCAGCATTTTAACCTTCTTGTTGGTAAATATTTTGGCCACTGCGCATATTTACCTTGTTATTTGTAAATATTGGGATCACTGCAGCATTTTGGCCTTCTTGTGGGTAAATATTCGGGCCACTGCGCAGTTTTGACCTTGTTACTTGTAAAACTTAGGGCTGCTCGGCCATGAACCTTGTTGTATGTGAATATGTTGGTCATACTCCATTTTGACCTTGTTGGTTAATACATGATCCACTGCGCCATGTTGAACTTGTTGTTGGTTAATACCTGGGTCACTGCGCCATTTTGACTTTGTTATTTTTAAATAGTTGGGTCACTGCGCCATTTTGACCTTGTTAATTGTTTTAAAATATTGGAGCCACCACGCTGTTTTGACCTTGTTGGTAAATATTCGGGCCACAGCGCCATTTTGGCCTTGTTTGTTAATATTTGGGTCACTGCAGTATTTGACATTCTTGTTGGTTAATATTTTGGCCACTGGGCCTTTTGCCCTTGTAGTTTGTAAACAATTGGGTCACTGCAGCATTTTGACCTTGTTGGTAAATATGTTGGCCACTGCGCCATATTGACATTAATTTTTGTAAATATTTGAGCCACTGTGCCATTTTTACCTTGTTGCTTGTACGTAACATTTAGGACTGCTTGACCATGAAAGCTTGTTGTTTGTAAATATTTAGGTCACTGCGCCATTTTGACATTGTTTGCAAATATTTGAACCCCCACACTGTTTTGACCTTGTTATTAGTGAATATTTGGGCCACCAGGCCATTTTGACCTTGTTGTTTGTAAATATTTGGGCTACTGCGCCATTTTCACCGTGTTGCTTTGAATTTTTGGGTCATTTTAACCTAGTTTGCAAATATTTTAACCATCAAGCAATTCTGACCTTGTTGTTGGTAAATATTTGGGCCACCAGGCCATTTTGACCTTGTTGTTTGTAAATAGTTGGCCACTGTGCCAATTTCACCATGTTGCTGGTAAATATATGGGCTACTGGGCAATTATAATTTTGTTGTTTGTAAACATTTATGCCACTGGGCCATTTTGACCTTGTTGTTTGTAAATATTATGTAATCTCCTCTTGAAACACTTGTTAATACTTAAAACTTAGAACTATTACAACAATTCTGTTACATAATTCAAAGAATTTTTTCCATAAAGAACCATTTTTGCTATCGATAAAAAAATGTGTCTCTTAGTTGGGCCTACGCGCCATTTCAACCCTGTTTGTAAATAGTTTAGCCAATGTGCCATTTTAACCTTGTTGGTAAACATTTGGCCCACTCCGATTAAACAATATGCCTGTTTAATTTGGATACGTGTGCTTTGTAAACGGCAAGAGAAGTCAGAAAATAGTTGAAAATGAAATCGGAGTATTAATTGTGAAGATATTAAGAATAGAGAATCATGGAGGTGGCCATTTAGAATTTGTGATGTCATAGTACTGTAATTAAATATTTATGCAAGTTTGACTGCTAAGTTAAAAACAGCTGTTTCAAATATATATATAAAAGCTTAAAACATGTAACCTACATGACACTTAAATAATGCAACCAGTTTTAGGTGGAAACATTTAAGAAAAAAAGAGTAAATATGTTTTTTTTTAAAAGGGGCGTGTCTATTAGTATTTCAAATTTGCATATATTTACAATTTACTTAATTTTAGATTTCTCATAGCTTTATTTTTTATCTGATTTCAAAAATTCTTTCAGCACGGCGAATGCTCTTTTATTTCAGGCTCAGTTATATTTTGACTTGTGTTTATAGGGAGGTAATACATTTTTTTGAGATACTGATTTTAAGCTATAGTTGTAAGTATGAAATATGTAACAGTAATATAACTGTTTAAGACACATCTTTTTCATGATTTATTTAAAAAATGATTATTTATCACATTTAATTTAACAAAAGCATAAAATTATTTGATATATAACAAAGAACTAAAATACCGCGATCTTCAATAATCAATTTGACAGGATTGTGCTTGTCAACGTGAAAGCAAAAAGACAATCGTGACTAATTTGTGTAAAAATCTGCCGCTAGGTGTCTCTTGTGATCGGATTCCCGCGAATTTTCTCGTTTTTAGCTCGACTATTCGAAGAATAAGGAGACTATTGCACTCGCCCCGGCGTCGGCGTCTGCGTTGGTTAAAGTTTTTAATGAAGTCAAATATCTTGAATACTATCAAAGGTATTGACTTGAAACTCAAAATATATCTTTACCATCAACATCTACACCTTAGGAAACAATCCCCATAACTCTGTTTTGATTTTTGACAGATTTATGCCCCTTTTTAACTTAGAATTTTTGGTTAAAGTTTTTTATAAATTCAAATATCTTGCATATTATCAAAGGTATTGACTTGAAACTCAAAATATATCTTTACCATCAACATCTACACCTGAGGAAACAATCCTCATAACTCTGTTTTGATTTTTGACAGATTTATGCCCCTTTTTAACTTAGAATTTTTGGTTAAAGTTTTTAATAAAGTCAAATATCCTGAATACTATCAAAGGTATTGACTTGAAACTGTTTGTTTACCATCAACATCTACACCTGAGGAAACAATCCCCATAACTCTGTTTTGATTTTTGACAGATTTATGCCCCTTTTTAACTTAGAATTTTTGGTTAAAGTTTTTTATAAATTCAAATATCTTGCAAATTATCAAAGGTATTGACTTGAAACTCAAAATATATCTTTACCATCAGCATCTACACCTGAGGAAACAATCCTCATAACTCCGTTTTGATTTTTGACAGATTTATGCCCCTTTTTAACTTAGATTTTTTTGTTAAAGATTTTTATAAATTCAAATATCTTGAATACTATCAAAGGTATTGACTTGAAACTCAAAGTATGTGTCTACAATCAACATCTACACCTGAGGAAACAATCCCCATAACTCTGTTTTGATTTTTGACAGATTTATGCCCCTTTTTAACTTAGAATATTTGGTAAAAGATTTTATAAAGTCAAATGTTTTGAATACTATCAAAGGTATTGACTTGAAACTCAAAGTATGTGTCTACCATCAACATCTACATCTGAGGAAACAATCCCCATAACTCTGTTTTGATTTTTGACAGATTTATGCCCCTTTTTAACTTTGATTTTTTTTATGGACTTAAAATGTATGTTTACTGTCAACATCTTCACCAATGTTTTTGATTTTTGACATTTATGCCCCTTTTAACTTAGAATTGTCACAGTTTTTACCAGACTAACATGGAAATACTCGAAATGGCTTTCTTTTGAAATGTCATAGAATAATTATGCAGCATGCAGCGGTCATGCTTTTTTAATTCTATACATTTCAATTTTGAAAAGTTACAGAGTTATTCATGATCAAATTTACAAGGTTATGTATTTCTTTGAAATTATCCCCTCCTCCCTCCACTTACCGAATCCAGAGTAAGGCTTTGAATGTAATGTACATTTACAAAGGTCTTTGAACAAGTTTCATATCTTTGACCTTAATTCTTACAGACAATTACACAATACTCCTGTTCTTTGACAAAAAACCCATTTTACCAACAACCTTTCG
Source organism: Saxidomus purpurata (assembly GCA_022818135.1). Classification (NCBI taxonomy): domain Eukaryota; kingdom Metazoa; phylum Mollusca; class Bivalvia; order Venerida; family Veneridae; genus Saxidomus; species Saxidomus purpurata. Next base: position 12,232,341 of record JAFMSR010000002.1, on the reverse strand, counting down.
AATAGTCGAGCGTGCTGTCATGTGACAGCTCTTGTTATAAAGCAGGTGACCGCCTTAAAATTTAGCTACAAAATGTCATTACAGTATATACTATTGAGTAAGTTTTGTCTGTTTTCAATTCCTGTTTAATTCTACCTAAACGGTATATCAAAACATGATAATTTCAAATTCATCCTTTTCATCGTTGTTATCGTCTTATAAACAACTCTTTGTCGTCCAGATGCGCAGTTTTAAACCACTCAGGCCTTTGTGGTTAATTAATGCGCATCAGACTCCAAATCATTGTTTATTAGACAATGGACACTGCTGGAATGGATGCTATTTCATAAATATTAAATTTATCTGCATTAATTTATGAAGGAGAAGAGTTGTATATTGCATGCATACTGAGTTTTTTTTACACTTTGAAATGCTATATTATATGTTGCAGAGAAATAGGTTCTTGCCTGTTTCCTGTAAGTATATATACTATCTTTGTCAATGTATGTTTATGTATGCATCACCTTTTAATGATAAGAGCAATGTAATGTTTCAATGACAAATGTGAAAATACATATTAATTATGTATTACATTATTGTATATGATTATTTACATGTAAGCACATATTAAAAAATAATAAAAATATGTTGACTTTTCTTATCTGTTTATTAACCTCAGACAAAAACTGAAGGCTTATAATGTCGGGGTCACTTTGTCCACTCAAGACTTACACCATCTTGAAGAGAACGATACATAATTATACCCCCGAAACAAAGTTTATGGGGGTATAATGGAATCACCCGGTGGTTGGTCAGTCTGGTGATCGGTCGGTCCGTTGCATTTCCCTTGGCCGAAACTTGAAAACAACTTGTTGGAATCAATACAACTTCATACAATGGACTAGCACAATAAGAAGACATGCAGTGCACAGGAACCATAACTATATTTTGACTAATTACAGAGTTATTGCCCTTTGTAACTTTTCCTTGTCCGGAGCATAACTTGACTCTACTGGTTGGAATTCAATACAACTTCATACAATGGTCAATCACATTGAAAAGAAGTGCATAGCATAAGAACCACAACTCCATCTTTACTAATTACAGAGTTATTGCCCTTTGGTACTTTTCCTTGTCCAGAGCATAACTTGAAAACAACCTGTTTGAATTAAATACAATTTCATACAATGGTCGGGCACAATGGGAGAAAGTGCAGTGTACAAGAACCATAACTCTACCCTGGGCAATTACAGAGTTTTTGCCCTTTGTTACTTTTCCTTGTCCGGAACATGGGTTGAAAACTATTGGTCGGAATTCAATACAACTTCATACAATGGTCAAGCACAGTGAGCAGACGTGCACTGCACAAGATCCATAACTCTATCTTGACGAAGTACAGAGTTTTTGCCCATTGTTACTTTTTCTTGTCCTGAGCATAACTTGAAAACTACTGGTTGGAATTCAATACAATTTCACACAATGGTCAAGCACAGGGAGAGGACATGCAGTGCACAAGAACCATAACTCTATCTTGACTTAATACATAATTATTGCCCTCTGTAACTTTTCCTTGTCCGGAGCTTTACCTGAAAACAATTGCATGGAATTCAATACAACTTCATACAATGGTCAGGCACAATGAGAGGAAGTGCATTATACAAGAACCATAACTCTATCTTGACTAATTACAGAGTTATTGCCCTTTGTAACTTTTCATTGTCCGGTGCATAACTTGAAAAGTACTGATTGGAATTCAATAAAACTTCAAACAATGGTCAAGCACAATGAGTGGAAGTGCAGTGTACAAGAACTATAGCTTGACTAATTACAGTTAATGCCCTTTGATTACTTTCCTAGTTCGGAACATAAATTGAAAACTACTGGTTGGAATTCAATACAACTTCATCAATTGTCAAGCGCATTGAAAGGACGTGCAGTGAGCATGAACCATAACTCTTGACTAATTACAAAGTCATTTCCCTTTGTAATGTTCATTGTCTTTAGCATTACTTTGAAACTACTGGGTGAACTCAATATAACTTCATGCAATGGTCTAGCACAACAAGAGGAGGTACAGTGTACAAGAACCATAACTCTATCTTCAGTAATTACAGAGTGATTGTCCTTTTTTTATTTTCATTGTCTGGAGCATAACTTGACTCTAATGGTTGGAATTCAATACAAATGCCTACAATGGTCAATCACATTAAGTGAAAGTGCAGTGCACAAGAACCATAACTCCATCTTGACTAATTACAGAGTTATTGCCCTTTGTTACTTTTCTTTGTCCGGAGTATAAATTGAAAACTACTTGTTTGAATTTAATACTACTTCATACAAGGGTCAAATACAATAGAGGAAGTGCAGTGTACAAGAACCATGACTATATTTTGAGTAATTACAGAGTTATTGCCCTTTGTTGATTTTCCTTCTCCGGAGCGTAACTTGAAAGCTACTGGTTGTAATTCAATACAACTTCATACAACGGTCAAGCACAATGAGAGAAAGTGCAGTGTACTAGAACCATAACTCAGTTTGACTGAAGAGGGAAATTTTGGCAATGTATGAATCATGACCATACAAAAAGGTTAATGTCTTTAAAATGAACACTTACATATCAAGTCCTGAAACCCAGGCATTTACTTTGCGAGTAAATCAATATATCTTTTGATTGGTTGATTTCTACTGCACCAGAATGAAAAATAAAAATTAATTTAGCACGCTCATTTGAAGTCGTTTCTGACAGATCAATTTACGTACATGTGCAAATCTGTTTTTGTTAAATTTTCTCTCATTTGTTTATCTTACATATTAACTGGACAGAAAGCAAATGATTGTATGAATAGGCTGACATTAGCGGTAGCAGCAGTTAACACTAGCAGTTGTAAAACAGTAGCAAATAAAACAGTAGCAGTAGCTTAACAGTAGCTAAGCAGTAGCAATAGCACAGCAGTAGCATAGTAGTACAGCAGTAGGAAGCTGAGCAATTGCCTGCGAAAACCTGTTTTAGGGATAAAATTTCAAAATTATGAAAAGTTAACGGATGTAAATTGGAAGAACCTTGGGTATGTTATTTGCCTATACGCTAATGTGTAGACGCGCAATGTTCAGACAAGTGACACACTATATACCTATACGCTAATGTATAGACGCGCAATGTTCAGACAAGTGACATGTTATATGCCTATACACTAATGTATAGACGCGCAATGTTCAGACAAGTGACACACTATATACCTATACGCTAATGTATAGACGCGCAATGTTCAGACAAGTGACGCACTATATACCTATACGCTAATGTATAGACGCGCAATGTACAGACAAAAGTGAAATGTTATTTGCCTATTCGCTAATGTATAGACGCGCAATGTTCAGACAAGTGACACACTATATACCTATACGCTAATGTATAGACGCGCAATGTTCAGACAAGTGACATGTTATATGCCTAAACACTAATGTATACACGCACAATGTTCAGACAAGTGACACGCTATATGCTAATACTCAAACATATAGACGCGCAATGTGCAGACAAATGACATGTTATAGACCTCAAGTTTTGCGTAAGCATAAAAATTAAAGCAACAGTAATGATTTAAAATTCAATTTGGATAAGTTATGTGATGTATTTCAGAAGATGTACCGCCTTACACAGTTCACCAAACGCCAAGTCAAAAACGTAACGATCACAGTTTGTTGTCATCGTACATGCGGCGTAAACCCTATGCCTCTAGTGGAGAGTATTCGTTTGAATTACCAAACGAAGCTCCGACGTTCGGGGTTTCATAGTATTTAGTTGGTTTGGAATCCCTGTTACCATGGCAAGACAATGGTAATTTATTTCCATATGTTTTAATATAAATAACTTAGCCAATGATTACCGAGTACTAATATACACATATTTAGTATATGTTAAAACACTACAAATTCTTCAATTTTTTCTTATGCAAGGGCTCATACACTTTAGACGTTATCAACCATGGCCGAGCTGGTCCGTGGCGTAATTATATAACTGATGCTCAGCCGCAAACGACACGAGAGCTATGTTGTGGTGTCTTCTCTCCGACTTCACATCTTGATGTACTATTAGAAAAAAGACAGCAAGATCAATATTAAACAAATTTTAAAGTGTACCATTAAAATGAGCAAATGTTTTAGTAGACTGTAGAATGAGGTACACAGAGTGACAAATCAAATAAATAGATACAGATATGAACATTTCTTTAATAGAATAATATTTGTTGTTTGTGATGTTTCTTTAATTTGACCGTCATCAGAATCATAGGCGGTAGGTTTTTCTATATAAGTCAACACTGGGTGATCACTGTTTATCTGTAATATAGTATAATGACCGTTGTTATAAATTGGTCCAGTGCACGCGATCAGCGATGAGAAATATATTTCATGATGTTTTGGGTTTTCCTCCGGTAAATAAAACCTCTATAGCTCTATTTCGGAGAATTTTCCACACATAAAGTCTTCCATGAAGCAGAACGTTAACAGTGCCAGATTCAAAACGCTGGGAACAACATAAATATGAACACGAATGTCATCCCGCATTCTTTTAAGCAATGTGTTAATGAAATATCCAAGAATGATCTTTCGAGCAATTTGAAATTGGCATTATACGGCCTACAGGTACGTAGGCATATACTTATTTAGCAGTTATGGAATCTGGACAATAGATAAATATTGACCTCAGTTATTGCCTCTTTTGCCTTCACAACTGTAAAAATACTGTCATTTTCCGGCAATGAAATACATCAATAGATATTAAATTTGCCATATTCCACATATGAAAATCTGCCGCCGTCTCCCTGGAGTCGTTACACATATGTGAAACGTTTCTACTGCGAGCTTTTTTGTCACTGAACTTTAGCAGTAGCATAGGAAAACCAACATGATTGCCCTGCGCCTCTGCGCAGTCTGATCAGGATTTATAGTGTTCGTTTGATGACTTTATAGGCCTAGATGTTGCAAATTTATGAAAATGTGAATCGGGAGATTTTGACAAAATTTTAAAAAATCGAAGTTAAAAAGTGGCATAATTCTGTCAAAATCGAAACTGAGTTATGGAGATTGTTTCCTCAGTTGTATATGTTTATGGTAAAAATACAGCTTGAATTTCAAGTCAACACCTTTGATAGTATCCAAGTAACTGAACTTTATAAAAAAAAACTTTAACCAACACTCACGCCAGGGTGAGTACATTTTGCACGATATTCTTCAAATAGTCAATCTACTAAGGGACAGAAAACATCCAAAGACTCGCAAGACATTTTAGTTTCAGGTTTATTCAATAGTGTGCATTAAATCAACATTAATTAAACTAAATAATGATATTCTCACAAAAACACAGTTTAATTCACTAGTAAAAATCTGCTTAAAAATCATGATAAATTTAATACAGTTAAATAGTATCAATGCAGTTTGAGCAAAACAATTGAGTAAATAGTAAATACTAAAATGTACAGTAGGAATGAAAAATGTCATAAAAACATTCATGTACAGGTCTATTAAGCTTGTTGCACTGTTACTATTAAATTTAAAGACACAATGTACAAGGTTACACTGTATAAAACTACTTGAGAAACAAAATTTAATGTCAGATAGCTCAGTTGGATAGAGCAACCCATGCTTAGTGCCATGTTAAAAGCTATGGGGAGACTTGGGTTCAAATCCAAATCTGATTTTCTTATGTTATACAGTCATGTAGTCTATATAGTACTGCTTGTGAATTATTATTTAGTTTAACTCTTACCTATGAAACTGGAGTGCATAAAGTTGATATCAAAATAAGTGTTTATTTATATCGTCCAGCTAATTACATTACAATAAGTTGTATTTCTTTTTATGAAAATGTGCATGCTTAAGCTCTCAATACCTAGACAAACGTTTTTAAAGCGACTGCACTCGAAATTCTTAGTAAATTCTAATTTTTTGGTAAAATCAATATATATTCAATTTGTCAGCATCAAGATTATTTTCTTTGTGTAAGAGCTAAAAATAAAGGTAGAAAAAAATATTTACCCAAGCCAGGTTTTGAACTCGGATCTTTGCGCTTACAAAAAAATTACAGCGGCTTAACCTACTACACTACGGAGTCAGCTGATTTGATGCGAGTTAAAAATATTGGTATACCAAAGAGCCCACCCCGTTAGTCACGGGGTGATATTTTCTACAATAAAAGTAAGCAAAACAACACATTTTAATTGTTTCTTTTGTTAGAAAACTTGTCACGTTATCATAATACAATGCCCCTGATACAGTAATGACAATTGTTTTCTTGAAATTGAAAATTTTCTTTTTTTAGCGTAACTTGTCCATCTGGAGTGCAGTCGCTTTAACTCCAACATCAAACTTTTGTAAATAGCAACTAAATTTAATAAAAGTCATGTCTACATCAAGCCTGTACAAACTGAGAATGGAAATTTATAACATGAGCTGCACCTACAGTTTTGTAAAAAAGGTCAATACATTTTCTAGTCCTTGTATTTCTTAAAAATGTCTATGCAAATACTGTGGTGACTGCACTTCCTACTGTCTTACATGGAAATATCTGCACTACAGTAGTGAGTACAATGAACATACATGTTCTTAAAGCTGAAAGTACACAGAAGAAAGGTGTTAAATGTAAACAAGAGGGCCATGATGGCCCTGTATCGCTCACCTGTCTACCATTGGCAAAAATAAAAGGTTATTAATAGCAGAAAGGATCAATTTTTACCTTTGGCTCATGATATCCTCTTAATAAGCCTATGTAAAATCAAGACCCCCCCAGGCAGGGTTAATTTTGACCCTGAGGTCATGATTTGAACAATCTTGGTAGAGAGTCAATTATTGCCACATGCTGAATATCTAAGCTCTAGGCCTCATTATTTTGCTGTCTGATCATGATCTGCACTGTTGGCTATTCATTTTTTTGCTGTCTGATCATGATCTGCACTGTAAGCTATTCATTGTATGTTGGCTGGTCATGATCTGCACTTTCATTATTTTGCTGTCTGATCATGATCTGCACTTTCATTATTTTGCTGTCTGATCATGATCTGCACTGTAAGCTATTCATTATTTTGCTGTCTGATCATGATCTGCACTGTAAGCTATTCATTATTTTGCTGTCTGATCATGATCTGCACTGTGAGCTATTCAATTTTTTAACAATTTATGGTACTTTCCAAAGTGATAAGACAAGAGCTTATTCTTTTATGAAAGAAAAACATGCATAGGCATCTGATATCTTCTTATATGTTTTGTATATATCAAATATTGATTTAATTTTATATATGAACTTTCTTGTGATGTGAATGTAAAAATTACAACTACATTTTTTGTACCAAAATCTTTAACATGGAAGTTCAACTAGGGGTCAAGAACATGTATTGCATCATTGCTATTTAAAACTTTATATAAGTGCCAATTTTAGGCCAGAGTTTTTATATTGCTTGGTTTATGGGAAGTTTTCTTAAATATTGAGTATGAAGGACTTTTCCTACTGTATTGAACAGAGCACATATTGAACATCAGTCTACTGCACCTGTCAATAATCGTCATTTTCGAACAAAATAAACACTTTAAAATAATTACTTTCAATTATATATCCCTACTATTCTGACACTTCATTAACTAGTCTGTGGAGTCGGAACAGCGGAAATAATGAAAATAAAATGTCAGTTCATAATGTCATTGTTATTCTACCTCTTCAAAAAATAGGACAGGCAGTCGCATAAACCAAGAGATATAAAAACTCTGGCCTTACCATAGAGATATCCAAGATGTGTACTGATTACAAGACAAATGTCATTTATCAATCTTATGGTGTTAAAATACTGCAATAAAATTAGCAAATGAGGTGTTCAATAAACAACACATTATTAAAACTAGAAATCATCAAAACAACCTTTCTGACAAATTTCAAGGATATCTGGGCTGAAAATGTAACATTTAGAGTGTTAACAAGGTTTTTCCATATTTGGGCACTGTGACCTAGTTTTTGACCCCAGATGACCCATATTCGAACTTGAGCTAGAAATCATCTTAACAACCTTTCTGACAAATTTCCAGGATATTTGGGCTGAAAATGTTACCTCTAGAGTGTTAACAAGGTTTTTCCATATTTGGGCTGTGTGACCTAGTTTTTGACCCCAGGTGACCCATATTCGAACTTGAGCTAGAAATCAACCAAACAACCTTTCTGACAAATTTCCAGGATATTTGGACTGAAACAGTAGCCTCTAGAGCCTTAACAAGATTTTTCTATTTTTGGGTCATGTGACCTAGTTTTTCATCCGAGATGACCCATATTCGAACTCGTCCGAGTAATTACTGGGACAAACATCCTGACCAAGTTTCGTGACAATTGAGGAAAAAATGTGACCACTAGAGTGTTAACGAACTAAATGTGGACGGACGACAGACGACGGACATTCATCGATCCTAATAGCTCACCCTGAGCCAGCTCAGGTGAGCTAAAAAGAATAAACAAGCATGAAGTCAATTCTATTTTATGCAGAAAAAATTCCCCAAAACATTGTTTTGTGTACACAATTATTATTCATATTTCACAAAATTACAGTTCAGAAAATAATTAATTTTGGTCAAAGTTATATATCTGATTTATCAGAAATTCTACAATTCATAGTCTTGAAAAAATTTAATGACTTTTAACATGTTTAAGTAGATTTCTATACAACAATTTGTTGTCTGCACCTTTTAGAATATTTTGGAGTTCTAATTGACCTTTACCCTGTTAATTGTTTGAAACAGGCTTATTCAAAGCTTTCAATTCACTTACTCATTAGGTTTCAGTCAAGATCATGTACAGACTGATCATGATCTGCACTGGTCACATAGACAAAATCACTTCTGTCCGGCAGGTTAACAGTCAGTTTAGTTTATACCAATTTATTTTAGCTTGATTGTGAAGAAAGCTTGAAGCTTATCGAGTCACTCACGGGTATGCTTCATGGAAAAACCAGTACTCACAAGTGACATGTAAGGAGGTACGGTCTTGACCTTGGTGGGGCTTGAACCCGCAAACTCTGGGATGAGTGGCATGCAGACACCTTAACCTCTACACTATCGCTCCCCATCAATAGGAAAATAAGTCATATGTACATACTGGTCTGATCTAGACATTAAAAACTAAACTTATTTAGTTGCCATGATATATAATATTGTACTGAAAATGAAGTTTCCTTTGAAATGTGTAACTAGTGTTTCTAAATGTAAATAAATCAGTTGTGAAGTTTAAGAAAAGTTGACATTCATCTATCATAGAAGTTTACTTTGCAAATGCTTAATTGAAATGTTTCACTGTTTTTATTTTTTAATATTCCCTATTATTCCCTAGTTTGGAGTACTTACTTTGTGCAGAAACTACTATTATAATATACGATTGTGTCTAATGTACTTATAACTTACAGACAACAAGTCAGTCTGTTAAACAGTCAATACTAAATAAATACTACTTTCTGATTTATGTTTACAACAGGGTATTGTAACAACTGGAAAGACCTTCATATATTGTTGTGGTATGATACAAATAATGAAAGTCAATATGGCATTCTACGGCCTTGCTCACCAACTAGCTTCTGTGGTGATGTGGTCCTGCTTTGTGATCGAGTAGAGTCTTGAAATCAATCATACCTCATATGGAGTCAGAGTTATGGGTTCGAGCATAATGGTGCTCCGCACACTCATCCTTTGTCAAGATCGGATTAGTATCTCCAGAGTTATTGCCCTTTAATTGTTATTTTCTTCTATATTCAATATATAAAAACATTAAAATTCTATTTCTTTGAAACCGGTTATCAAAATTAAATTTTAATTCGCTCAAATAATTTAATGATCACTCTATCTAATATCCACCCCCTACACTTCTGATTTTTTTTTTTAGAAGTGAGGCCCATTAAGGGAGTGTAGTGATTTTCTGAAATACTCTATTAAGAAACTTAGAAATGTTTGTTTTCTGAAACTAATAGTACTGATTTAATTAAACTGATAAGAATTAAGTTATGTATTAATTTGAGATGCTGAAAAAAGAATTAGCTCTCAGAGATGAGGCCCCAATGGGGTGGTGAAATTTTAAAATGCTTTTTTTCTGAAACAGACAGACCAATACACTTTTCAGTTGTTCCATTCAGCTATTTGCTTAATTATTTCACTGAATTTGCTTGTTTACAACCTAAATTAAGAGACAGCAGACTCATGTAAGTTGATGATGTAACAACACAAAAGGATTAAGAAAACAGTTGTACTTTACATATACCTAATCTCAACAAAAAACTAACCATTAAGTTTTAGTACTGAGGGTCAACATGTCAATATGTAATCATTTCTAAAATGCCCAAGGGACATAACCCCTACTCCATGGTCAAATTGAAATCATGTTATTTTATCATCTCAAAGCTAGATTTCATTATACTATTTTATCTAAGCTATTGTTACAATTGCCAAAGTAAACAAACAACATAAATAACATCCTTTTGTACTAATAATTTGGCAATAAATCACTTAATTCCCCAGTAAAAATGTCATTGGAATACCAGTGGAATACCAGTGAAGTACCACTCCATTCCAGTGGCCAAAATAAATTCACTGGTATTCCAGTGGAATACAACTTCATTCCAGTGGTCAACATAGACCCACTGGTATTTCAGTGGAATGCCACTGGTAACCAATAATCATACCACTGGTCAAATTAATTCCACTGGATTTCCAGTGGACAAGGCAATATATAAATCAGACTAGAGATTGGAATTAGGGAACTTTCCAGTGGACAAATCTAATTACAATATTTTTCACTAAACTCCAATTGAATTCCAGTGGACTTCTTTTAACTAGCGGTATATACACCACTTGAAATAATAAGTGTCAGTGGTTCCATTAAAGTTTTATTTGATGGTATATTATGGTAACTTCACTTTTTGAAATTCTAGTGTACTCATCAGAAGCAAGATGGTTATTTCCTCACACAACTTCCATTCAGAAAGTCACAAAAGCTTTAAATGACAAAATCAGAAAATATCATTTGAAATTTGCTGTATGAATTTATGCAGTTTGAATTAATCACATTCACTTCTCCAGATAAAATTTGTTGGATGGGTGGAAAATATCTAATAAACTAATCAGGCAACATGTCATGACAAATCTTATTAAAATGTCTGAAAAATTCAGACTTTTAAAATGGCAAGTATGTTAACAGTTCAATAGTATTTTAAGTTCTGTACACATTACTTTTAGAAGGTGTGTTTAAGTAACACTTATTATCATGCAGCTGTCCAATGACATTATACTGCAATCACCAACAGAATACAACTAGGTGAACATTGAATAGGAATCATCAACAACTCCAACAATTAGATATCATTACTTACAAAAAAAACACCAATTATTATAGGTCTTATTATTTTACAATTCATCTTGATACTAACTCATTCATGCATAGTCTCTTAAAGATGCTAGATAAGTGCATATATGTATTTATGATATGAAAATTATTCCAGCATACCACATGACAATTACTCTGACAAAGTGTTGTGATGATCCATTGAACAAGAGCTGTCCATAAGACAGCAAGCTCGACTATTGTGGGTGTTTGCTAATAAAACAAAACTTTTATCAGTATTATAGCAAAACAAAATTCTGCTAACTACTACGTATAAACTAGGAAAGTTGAATCATAAAATAAGTCAAAATCTATCACTATATATTTAATTTTTGGTAAATTAATTGTTTGATACAAAATGTACCCCTGAACACTATTGCTAAGTTTGATATAACTACCATAAGAGGTTACTGAGATATGTGCATGATAGTACCTTGCAAGCAAAACTTTAACCAAATTTTCAAAGTCAAACAAGGGCCATAATTTGCACTAAATTTATACAAGAGTTATCTGACTTGACTGTATGACACCCCTTAAGACATTTACAAAGTTTCAAGTCAATATCACAAGTGGTTTCTGAGATATGTGCATGATAGTACAAGCAGGCAAAACTTTAACCAAATTTAGTACCTAGCAAGCAAAACTTTAACCAAATTTAGTACCTAGCAGGCAAAACTTTAACCAAATTTTCAAAGTCAAACAAGGGCCATAATTTGTACTAAATTTATACAAGAGTTATCTGACTTGACTGTGTGACACCCCTAGAGACATTAACGGCTTAAAGACAATATCATAAGTGGTTACTGAAATATGTGCATGATAGTACCTAGCAGGCAAAACTTTAACCAAATTTTCAGTCAAACAAGGGCCATAATTTGTACTAAATTTATATAAGAGTTACCTGACTTGATTATATGACACCCCTAAAGACATGAACAAAGTTTCAAGTCAATATCATAAGTGGTTACTGAGATATGTGCATGATAGTACTTAGCAGGCAAAACTTTAACCAAAGAAGCAACGCCGACGCCGACGCACAAGTGACTGTAATAGCTCTCCATATTCTCCGAATAGTCGAGCTAAAAATGCAACCTCTATTGCATACACAAGTTTTTCCTATGCTTTGACCTAGCGATCTAGTTTTTAACCACAGATAAACCATATTTGTGCTTGACCTAAATTTCATCAAGACACTCATTCTGAATAAGTTTCATGAAGATCCAGTGAAAAATGCAGCCTCTTTTGCATACACAAGGTTAAGTGTGGCTGGATGACAGACAACAGGCAATCACAATAGGTCACCTTAAGTACTTTGTGCTCAGGTGAGCTATAAAGAGAGGGTGGTTTACTTTAATTCTGATTAAGAAAATTATAACTTTATATGCTTTATTTGTAGTATCACAATATGCGTAGCCTAACTATACCAATAAAAGTGTATACTAAATAAACAATGAACTGAAACCAGCATGTTACAAAGACTGGGACACTTCATCAATATCCAAGGCCTACACACAGAAGTACTGTATAACAAACATAACCTAAACTGAATGTAAATACAGTTTGAATCATTTACCGAAGTCATGTGAAACCCTGATAATTTTTTTAACTAAAGATATTCGTTATTCACTGCATGTTATGTGTCAAGCTTTAACTGTGTTCTACAAAGTTAAGTTGCAATGAAAAATAAAAAATTATGTCCTAAATTTACTTATTTTCATCAGTACACATTTCTTCATCATGTATTCAGAAGGTACAAGTTTCATCACTTTCTCAGATTTGGCCTGCTTGAACTAATGGTTCAATGAGAGCTTGATGTGTGTTCTTGTTGAGAAATTTTTTCTATATTTTGAAATATTCTGTCATATGAACATAGCACCGCTTTTCACACATCTACAAATGTTATTGGAACATTATCAAACATGATGAAGAATTGCACAGTAGCAATTTTTCCACTCTCAAGTAGCACGGTATACTAGTTTCTACTCTAAAATAATCCTGGGGGTAGAAGACCTCTTTTCCTCTCTGGTATTTTACAGCAACTACTTGCTCAGAAATCACTGGCTTGACTGTTTGTCTCTCTTCTACTGGCTTGGCTGTTTGTCTCTCTTCTACTGGCTTGACTGTTTGTCTCTCTTCTACTGGCTTGGCTGTTTGTCGGTTTTCCTCCGCGAGGTGTATCACCTGGGTTTTTTTTAAGCATGGAAATATGGTCTTACCACCAACATTGCTGCCCCTGAAATCACACTTTTCTATCAACATGTGCATATAAAAGTCATTATATTAATATTTTAGAATGACATGGCCTAGAGAAAAAGCTTTTATAAAAAGACCTGCTGGTACCAGTACATAAACAGACTATTCTTCTTACTGATACACTTCTAAACAAGAGGTCATGATGGCCCTATATCGCTCACCTGAATACAAATCCACTGCCTGATGGGTGTTGTCAATTTTGACCCAAGAGGCATGATTTGAACAAAGTAGGTGGAAGACCACAAGACAATGTTATATACCAAATAGGTTTTCCTATATACGTCTTTGTACAACAAGTGACCCCCTAGACAGGGCCAATATTGACAAAAGGGATATGATTTGAACAAACTTTGAAGAAGTCTACTAGCTAATGCTACATGCCAAATATCTAAGCTCTAGGCCCTGTGGTTTCAGAGAAGTAGATTTTTAAAGTTTTTCCTGTATAAGCCTAAGTAAAATCAAGTGACCCCCAGGCACCTGGAGGTGTGAATTTTGACCTGGGGGTCATAATTTGAACAATCTTGGCAGAGGTGGTCGTGCACTGGGCATTTCTACATGCCAAATATCTAATCTCTAGGTCTTGTGGTTTCAGAGAAGATTTTTAAAGTTTTTCCTATATAAGCCTAGGTAAAACCAAGTGACCCCCCGGACAGGGTCAATTTGGACTTGGGGGTCATAATTCGAACAATCTTGGTAGAGGTCCACTAGACAATGCCACATACTAAACATTTTAGTTCAAGGCCTTGTGGTTTCAGAGATGAAGTTTTTCCTATTTGTTGCCATAGCAACAAGTGTTCTGCATGGAATGGAATTCTTTAAACAACTTTGATAGAGCTTCATGCAAGGAACATCTTTGCAAAGTTTCATCAACATTGGCCCAGTGGTTTCAGAAAAGATGTCTTTTGAAGGAAATGGTGGAAGGACAGACGGATGGATGACGGACGAAATGCGATCCTAATAGAAAACAAAATAAAGATAAAGATATTCAGT